>JANIVM010000015.1:0-295345 GCA_030555865.1 Ogataea corticis | reverse complement strand
GGAACCACTTCAGGAACCACTTTGGAAACCACTTCAGGAACCACCACTTCAGAAACCGTTTCAGAGACCACCAGCGAGACTGTGACCAGTGGAACCACTTCTGGAACCACCAGCGAGATTGTGACTAGTGAAAACACTTCTGGAACCACCACTTCCGGAACCACCAGCGAAACTGTGACCAGCGGAACCACTTCAGGAACCACTTTGGAAACCACTTCTGGAACCACTTCAGGAACCGTTTCAGAGACCACCAGCGAGACTGTGACTAGTGGAACCACTTCTGGAGCCACCACTTCAGGAACCACCAGCGAGACTGTGACCAGCGGAGTCACTTCTGGAACCACTTCTGGAGTCACTTCTGGAGTTACCAGCGAGACTGTGACCAGCGGAATCACTTCCGAGAATACTTCAAGAGCCTTCTCTGAGATCACATCAGAGACTTCGACGAACGGCACGCCTTCCGGATCTATTGCAGAAACCACGACAAGCGATTTAACCAGACATTCTTTGACAACTGGCTTGACGTCGCAGAGCCCAGTCGGCATGCCGAAATTGTCTTCATCGGCTCAGTCTTTGGCAGCTGCTGAAGTGACAACTTCTCTTGGGCTGTCATCATCCACAGTGACCACCGAGACCTCAACTGCTGTTATCACAAGCACCGCAACCAACGCAGAAGGAACTTATATCACAACAGTCACCAGCTTGGTCACCAATGTCGTGACGTATTGCCCTGAGACGGAAGGATCCGCGATCACGGCTGAAAGCACCTCAAGTCTCACCACTAGTACCAAAACTGAGCCACCATCCACGCTCCAGTACTCTACCAGCAGCGTGGCTAGTGGCAAACCAACCTCCGCCGTCTCTGTTATGGAGGGCGGAGCATCTTCCAGCGCTGGATCATTCACGATCTTAGGGCTTATCGCGTTCATCGCTTGTCTTTTCGTTTGAATAGACAAGAACTTAGCCTTTGTTCTGGCTAAACACATATCCTTCTTTCGTCTTCTCAACAGATCAGGGATACCTATTTGTTCTCCCCTGATCTCGCTCTTATTTATTTTGCATCTTTAGTATTGCATCAGGACAAGAATCTTTCTTCGTGTCTTCGTATTTAATACAGGCAACTCATATTATTATTAAAAAAGGAAGATTATTAGTAGATCAAAAGACACAAAACAAAAGGGGAACAAAGCAAATTACAACCCTTTTTTCCGCTTTCAATTAAGTAAGTGCGCGAGTCTAAATTAATTTTGGGGCCTTCTTGTCTTGTCGCGTTTCCTGGTGTAAGGATGCACTCTAACTACGTGCCGCAAGTAAGCAGTAAGCAGGTCAACATGTGTGATTAGAGAGATATGAAAGAATACTTTGAGCTGGCTACTCTCGATTTGACCAAGGAGCTTGGTACTGATGTGTCAGCGGAGGGAGTTTGATGACGCACGGAATTTGGAGGGGTTGTACAACTGCAATCATGTCACAACAACAAGTTTCGTTACTCAGGGTTGCACAAGTTTGTCCGCTTTACCATCATATCCACATCATAACACGGAACTGGGTTGGTTTAATTTCTGAGGTATTGCAAGTGTGCGACGGTGTAATTGAGAGACCAAACTTACATCGTCTCGTACCAAAAAAGCTATTCCTATACTCATAAAACCATGCGGACAGAAAACGCAACGATTTATACAAATTAAAAACTGCGAACAGCTTTCAAAATCAGCCAACCAAGAGAAACAGCCAGAAACGGTATCACATAAACGTTGAGGATCTCGAACTTGCTGCATAACGCGAGTTTGATTTTTGTCACGTCACCACCAGCCTCAACGAAGCTGCCAGTCTTGTAATACCGGGCCATCATTTGATCTTTCTGCAGCCACAAATCCACCAACCAAACCTCAAACTTGGCCATATCCTGCTCTTCCTCGGCCTCAGTGGCATTGGGGTTGAACGTGCATCCGTCCAGCTCGTGCGTATCGATCGCTTTCAAATGAATGTGCACTTCCTTGGGCCCCTTGCCGTGTAGGTATATCGTGGACAACGAGAATATGTCCTGTGCGTACTCTTCGGGTTCATGATCACTGTAAGCCATCGTAAAGTCATAGATCTTGCTTGTTCTAGCTCTCATGTGTTTGCAGGCGAGATAAAGACCTTTGATCCGGGGCAGCATTACATGTTTCAGAGTAAATTGATACCCCTTTTCCGTGATGTATTTGTCGGATCTTGGTTTTGTGTTAGGGCTCAAATTGGTGCCCTCGGGGAATATGAGCAGCCAGCGTTTGGTCACTAAACTGAGCTTCTCGAACCGCTCAATCATGTATGCTCTATCGATCTCCCACTTGCGACTCAAGAAAATGAATCTGTAATTCTTCATTCCATAGCCCAAAATGGGTATCCTTTCTAGTGATTTTTTCATAATGATGAAAAAATCATCTGCGCAGTTGTTCAAGTACGAAACAAACCACAGGAATATCCAGTCCGAGTAGATCTGATGGTTCGCAATGATAATGGCACCGGTATCGAGGTTGAACACGGCCTTGTCATCTTTGGCAATAAGAGCGTTGGAACCAATGGATTTGTTGTCGAACGAGACAATGATGTCTGTAGGAGAAGCAAGACTTGTGATAAAGGTGATGAGGATCAAGAAATTGCGTTTCGTGAAGCCTATCAGTTCAATTCTTTTTGTCTCGTCCGTTCTGAATAGGATATTGATGATGGCTTGTGAGGTCACAATGCTGATACATCCACTCACAAAGGTAGTGACCGCGAATGCAAGACGCGCCATTTGATATAAGCTTGCGCGTTTGCCCTTTTTCTTCTGAGCCGTTGGGGCGGTTGACCCGCCGGAAATCACGGGTATCGCCGTTTCAGAGCTCATCTAGAAAAGGTTGTATGTCTATGCCACAAGGCGAAAGCTGGAGAAAGGGGTTTGCGCAAAATCCTGCTCGGAGTCGCTCAATGTGGGCTGCAGGGCGATCCAAGATAAGAACAGTGGCAATTAAATTAATTATATTTTTTTTATTTTTCAGATTTTGTACTTTCTTTATCTTTTCGCTGAGTCGGAGCTTACCTCAGCATTTCGCAGGAACCGTGTCAGAGTGGTTTTAAGGGGGATTGATCCTTGATAGCAGATAGTTGAAGCATTTTATTGACTAACCCAAGACGAACGAAAAGAAAAAGCAGAAGAATAACCGAGAACATTCAAGCGAGTTCAAGCACGTTGGTGTCACACGCACCAACAACATTGCCGGCAGGGTTGTAGGAGCATACTATGTAGGTTCCCCAGTAGCTGCTGCAGTACTTGTAACCACATCCAAGCTTGGTGGTGTCTTTCCAGATCACCTGAGTGAAGTGGTCGTAGGTGGAACACGAGGATCCGTACGAGTAGTCGTCACCTTCGGCGTACCACGCGTCGATGGCGCCTGTAGTGGTGTATCCAAGTGCAAGGTTCTCACCGTACTTTCCACCGGAGTGGGTCAGAGTACCGGAGCAATCGTAGTCGTCGGCGTATGCCTGTGCGTAATCGGCGAGCGTGGAGTCCCAGGTGAGGTCGTCGACACCGTGCAGGGCTCTCTTCTTGTTGTGCTCGGCAATAATTTCCTCCTCAAAGTTGGAGGAAGAGGCGGTGGAGGACTCAGAAGAGGTTGTAGAGGTGGACGAGGTGGATTCCTCGGTGGACGAGGATGAGGTGGAGGTTGTGGTTGGCGTCGGAGTGGTTTTGGTGGAAGAGGTAGACGAAGTGGTGGACTCCTCAGTAGAGGAGGTGGTGAGGGTAGTTGGGGCTTCGGTCGAAGAGGTGGTTGGCTCCGCGGACGAAGTGGAAGACTCGGTCGAAACCTCGAAAATTGGCTCGAAAGCAGCGGTAGCTTCGGTGGAGGAGGCCTCGGTGGAGGAGGCCTCGGTAGAGGAGGCCTCGGTAGAGGAGGCCTCGGTAGAGGATGTCTTGGAGGAGGAGGTGGTGGTGGCAGTTCCAATAGCCTGGGTAGCACCGGCCTGAATGATCACGGTAGTCTTGACTGTTTGTGTCACGTAGACGATCTTTGGCTCGGCTTCCGCTTCTCTCTTGACGTGTTTGTGGTGTTCGTGTCCGAAGGGGTGTGGTGCTGCCGAGACCAGCTGGGCAAGCACGGCGCAGAGGGCAAGTTTAGTCAATTGCATAGTGTGATTTGAAGACGTGAGCGAAGATTCCTAGCTGACGATCGGAAAGAGAAGGATCTGTGTTTGCATTTATACCGTTTCGTGTTTCAAAGGGACGCATTCCAGATCCCATCTCTCAACATATCCTCGACACGATGCGTGCAGCGACGCGTTGTGCTCTAAAGAGTAAACAATAAGATCCGATCTGAAAAACAATAGGCGACATGCACGCTGAGCGCGCTACGTGCATGAATCAGCTACCGAGCTACTGGGCCGGCCACGGGGGAAAAAAAAGAATTTCGTGCGAGCGCGCAGGGAAAGTCGGCGGAGTGCCGGGGGAAAGAAAAAGACCTTGTACGTTGCGCAGATCAGGAATTGAGCCGTTTGTAGAAAAACGTAAACAGCCTATGTGATGCACGGGGGTTTGCACTAGTCAAATGATAGCCGTGGGATCTGCCGTTGCATCCTTGTGATGTCAAATTAGACGCGAACGACCGTCGCTCCGCGGCATCCGTGCCAAGCAAGCGATCGGAGTGCGGTCTCTGTTGTTTTTAACCTCTTTTGACCAGCCAGCCAGCCAGCTGACCCTATCGTGGCTTGGCGGGGTTTGGGCCGCGCGAATCCCGCACGCAGCGCACGCGGCCCCCGCGCACCAGTGGCTTCGCAGGTATCGCAGGTATCGCTGGGTGCGAGAAAAAAAAAACCGTAGACGGTTTCCCAATCGGGTAAAATGTAAGCAAAGGTAATTTGGCTTGTTCAGGTATGCAATGCAGGTTCAAGAAATCTGCAAGCATCAGGGTCTGGACTAATGGACCTACGGATTGCAGCGCAGCGATGACGCAATCACCAGGAGCAATAGCCTTGAATAGTAACCACGGAGCTGGTTTTGTCGATATTTGTGATCGCTACAATAATGCACGGCGTCTACTTCCAGAAACCGTCTGACGGTTGAGCGACGTGGTCTATTACACTCGCATAACCGTTGCCGTTACTGTTACCGCTACTATTGTATACTGTAGGAACAAACAGGTTCTCAGATTGACCCCACGTTTCGTGCAGATACAACTGCGCATTGCATTAGGTCGTCTTCTGCTCAATCATCTGGAAAAACTTCTCGCTCCGGTTAAATGTCCCAATTACCGTGAGGTCCAGCACTTTGTCCACGAGCTCAGCCATCGCGGCATCTAGACCCGGGCCATCCCACACTTCCACAAAGAAAACGTACCGCCAGGGGCTGATCACGGACGGCCGGGTCGTGATAGCCTGCAGGTTGAGGTTGTGCGCTTTGAAAACACTCAAAATGTCGCACAGACTTCCGAAATTGTCGTTGTCCTTGATAATGAAAGTCAAAAGAGACATTTTCTTTTCGGAAACTTTATTGGCAATAGCCCCATCGGCCAGCTTAGGAAGTGGCGCTTTTCCTAGAACCAAAAAACGGGTCGTGTTTCCCTTGAAATCCTCGATCTGGGCCTTCTTAACTGGAACACCGTGAATCTCGCTTGCGGTTAGTGACGCGATTGCAGCAGTCCGTTCCCGCTCTTTCTCCGTCCTTAGATTGGCAACGATCTCCACGGCTTTCGACGTTGACGAAGTGTCGATCTTCTGTATTTTGATGCTGTTGTCGAGCTCGCTGCGGTGCAAAAACTTGTTGCATTGCGACCAAACCTGCGGATGAGAGTAGATGGTGTCGATCTTGGAGAGGTCCGAGGAGTACGTGATGAAGTTGTGGTGGATCGAGACGAATTGCTCGGCGACAACTGTGAAATTAGGACTCCTTTCTGATGACTCCAGGGTCTCAGTACTAAGCTCGAGGTCTCGCAGTTTATTCTTCAGACCGTCCTCCTGGATAAACCAGTCCCGGAATAGATCATAGCTCAAAACAACCTGTCCATTCGAAGAGTTTTCAAAGGGTATTATCGAAAAATCACACTCGCTTCGACTGATGGCCTTGAAACAGGCGTTGATCGATACCTGCGGGTAATATACCACCGAGACTTCTTCGGACGAAAAGGTGTACGGCTCAAATTGTTGTCTTGCGGCCTAGTACGGTTAGTAGTGTTAATGCTTCGTGCGGATCCGCGATGCTTACCTGATGAGAATACGTCCCTGGAGGACCCAAATAGGCAACCTTTATCGAAGCCATTGTGCGTTGTGTATATATGAATGTTGTTGACGAAGGTGATTACGCTGTTCGCTTGACTCTATTGATTTCGCAATCGTGCAAAATTATCCTCGAAAATGTTTTTTTTTTCTTTCTTCTCGGCTAGTACTGCACCGCCCTAGAAAGCATAGTCAAGGCAGCTGAAAAACCTCCATTTTTGGCAGGTACAACGAGTACAAAAAAACACTATTTTGAGTCTGAGTCAAGCAGATACTTTGCCGAATATGTCTTGTCTCACCTATGTAATATCACATACTCTCTAGCCTACACCGTGCTGCACCACCTAATTCTCCATGCTTTGGGCCAGTTCTATCAGCTCCTCCATACTAAAGGCTGTAGAACCAGAGTTGAATCCCTTCAGCAGCTCGAGTCTTCTCTGACTTGTAGCTGAAATGTTGTTAGACAACCCCCCATAAAACCGTTGCAAATTCAGCAGTAACAGCTGCGACTCCTGCAAAGTAATCGGAGCCTCGCTCTCAATCTGTCCGTTCATCATAATCACCCCCTTCGAGTCTTTCAGCTCCTGGTGGAACATGATGGTCGTGTGTGGACGTGCAAACTCCTTGTGCAGCTTGTACTCTGCCAAAGAAGTGATCAAAACGTGTGTCGTATGCGGCCCAACAAAGTTCCACTGCACGAAATGAATCTCCATCGGCACTTGGTCGGCGGATCCTTCCACCTCGGCCGTTTCCTTGGGCAAAGGCAGAACAAAAGTCGGGTTTTCTCGAGCATGACGGTGCAGTCTGTCAAACGTCTCCTTTGGAACAACGGCACTCAATGTGTTTTCGTTTTTCTGGAAACGCAGTCTCCAAAGCATTTCGATTTCTGGCAAACCCAGATCGTGCAATTTATCCACGTTCATGAACGAGTCCAACGTTTTGTATGGCTCTTTTGGAGTCGCTGGATCTATAGGGCTTCTTGGCTTGGAAGGCTTCTTGGCTTTAGCAGCCTGTGATAGCTCGTATTTCTCGAGCTCCGCGAGCGGGTCAATCTTGTTCATTTCCTTCTTCGTCTTCTCAATCTGGTCCTTCAATTTGTCCTTCAGCTCCTCCGCGTCCGCAGCACCAACCTCTTTGGCTTTCTGCTCCAGCTTTTCCTTGTACCGAGCAAGAACGTCTTTTTCGATTGCCGCTTTTGACTGAAGGTACCGCACACTCACAACAGTGGCACTGCGCACAAGCCGGGAGTACCGGCTCACAGCGCCGCTCGAAAATTGGGATTTGATGAGGTGTAAATGCATCTTGCTCCTAGATCTTTGGTACTGATCGAGCCTGGAAATTATGTTTTCGAGAAAAATGAAAAATAAAAAATATGGAGAAGTGAAAAATCTGTCATTTCTTAACACGGGTGAATTATGTCATGCTTGTCAATGTGCACCAACTCTAGGTATAGTCTACTGCTACACATCAATCTCCTTCAAAGACTCACTGACCGCAAACTGGGCCTCTGTGCGTGCCTTCAGCTCCTCCAATGATGTCTCTTTGTCAATTTCCATCAACACCAGTCCATTCTCGGTCACATCGAAAACGGCCAGCTCAGTAATTATCCGACTCACACATCTGGCTCCCGTCAATGGGAACGTGCACTCTTCCAAAATCTTAGGGTTGCCCTTTTTGTCGTTGTGCTCCATCAAAACGACCACACGGGTCTGGTCGGGGTTCGAAACCAGGTCCATAGCACCGCCCATACCGTTGATCCGGCCAGGAAGTCCCCAGTTTGCCAGGTCTCCGCAGGCAGAGACTTGCAAACCACCGAGCATACTAAGGTCGATTCTGCCCGATCTAATCATGGCGAACGACTCCTCAGACCCGAACAAAGACGCTCCTATGTTCAAAGTCACAGTCTCCTTTCCTGCATTGATCATGTCGGGATCTTCCTCGCCCTTCTTCGGGTACTTGCCGAACCTCAGCAGTCCGTTCTCGCTCTGGAAATTGATTTCCACCTCATTTGGTAGCATCTTGGCAGCCATAGTTGGCATTCCGATACCCAAATTGACGGTCATTCCGTTCTTCAGCTCCTGTGACGCTCTCTTGACAATCTTGACCCGTCTCAACTGCGATTCCGACAGCGTAGAGTAGTCAATGTTGGCCGGATCACTTCCGTCGTCCAGCGTCAGAATCTCAATATCCTTCGGACTGTGTGATTGAACCACCTTAGACACATAAACTCCGGGGAGATGCACGTCCTCGGGCTTGATTTCCCCGGGCTCGACAATATTCTCCGCCTCGACAATGGTCTGCTTTGCAGCCCTTCCGAAAACGCTGTTAAAGTTCCGGGCAGAGCCTTTGAACCAACAGTTACCCAAAGTGTCGGCCTTGTAAGCCTTGACAAACGCAACATCACCATAAATTGCCTCCTCTAGAAGGTACTTTTTACCGTCAAACTCCCTTGTTTCTCTTGGTTTTGAGTATTCCAAAACTTCTCCGTTGGCCCCATACTTTATAGGCAGCTTCCCCTCTTCGACCCACGTGTCGGCTCCCGTCGCCGTGTAGAACGCCGGAACGCCCGCGGCAGCAGCACGCGTGCGCTCGGCCAAATTCCCCTGTGGACACAGCTCCAATTCGATCTTTCCCTCCAGATACAGTCTGTTGAATGTCTTGTTGTTGCCGAGGAATGACGACACCATCTTTTTGATCTGGCCGCTCGTGAGCAAAAGCGTCAATCCGCGGCCGTCAATTCCCGCGTTGTTCGACACAGCGGTGATCCCACTGACTTCTGGCTTCTCGAGAACGCCCTTGATGAGGTCCTCAGGCAGTCCACAGAGCCCAAACCCACCGCTGAGTAACGTGAACGGGGTCGTGGGCAGGTCTCTGAGAGCCTCGTCCACAGAATTGACCACTTTCGTGGAGTGCAAGCGACAAAAGAGCGCTGTTCTGGCTGTCTGTCTTGCAAGAAACATGTTGTCAAAGGAGGGGAGAGTGGAGAATTTGTCAGAGTTTCCGCACCGCCGACAAAGCTCTTTATATATCTCGCCCGGTGGGGTAGTTACCCCAGATTTGGCAGATTTCCGCGCGCCCCCACATTATCCGGACGCACTTTTCCGAGAAAGATCGGATGTGAGCGTGTTTTCTCCAGAAGGGCCCACGGGATTCGATGGACTCCACCCGGTCCCCGAAAGGGGCACACAAGTCTTCACGCCCGGGGATCTGCCGCCGACACCGTCCCAGGACCTGTCACTCGTCGATCGACTCAACAATCTACGCCGCTCCACACTGCAGCGTCGCTCTGCGACGATCGTCTGGCCTTTTCGCGTGAGACTTTTCTGATCAAAATATTCTGTGTATCGTGAAAAAGAGGGAGAAATGACCCCTCACGTCAAGCTCCCCCCCTGGACCCGTTTATCGCTTCCGAATGAACGCGACATCGCCGCTGGACAACCCGTTACCGTTACTCCGCTCAGACTCGCCTGCGAAGGTGAAGCGCAAGAGAATTGTCCCGCCGGAGCGGCGCAAGAAAGTAGCACAGGCTTGCGATAATTGCAAGAAGAGAAAGACCAAATGCATCAATCTCCATGGCCACGACAGCGGGAAGAGCTGCAAATTTTGCGAGCACCGCGGATTTGTGTGCGATTACTCGTTTGTCGACAAAAGAACACTCAAACCGACCCGCAAACACGAGACAGAAACCGATATTGACGATAAGTCGGACAAGAGCTCTAGTCCGGCTTCTACCACATACACGATTCCTCTTCCGAACCGCCACAAGCTGCGCTTAACTGCCATCAGGTCGACGACGATTACATCGCCGCTTGTCTCGTCACGGGGAAGCACTCCAAATGGCAATTTCGTGGCCACCGACAGCTCCATCTCGTCGTACATGCAGAACCTACAGCCTTTATCGGGCTTCTCATTCTCGGAAAAGAACAGAGATACGGAGGAAGAAGAAGAAGAAGAGGAAGAAGATGATGTGAAGGAGGAGTCTGCGGACGAGCACCAGAACAAAATCACCCCGGAGCAAATGCGGGACCAGGCCGAAAAAGTATCATCAAACTACACGTCGAGGTCGAACTCGAGCCGCAAGAGCGTACACAGCGCGTCGCCATACTCAACCACATCTTCTGCAAACCGAACGCGGTCGATTTCATTGCTGCAGAATGGGAAAAACTCCAGACTTTTGTGGGACTCGTCCGGGAATCTGCGGTATCTCGGCGAAAGCTCGGCCCTTTCACTGCTTTCTCAGTGTCGGAAGCTGTTTGTCAAGCTTGATTTTACCAAAGACTCCAAATTCGTCAAAGATCCCAAACGGTTCAACATCGTGGACGCCCCGGGCTTCAACAGCACTCAAAACCCAGTTCAACTGCCCCCAAGAGAGTATACCAATTACCTGATCAAGCTGTTCAAAGAGAATGTAAACGATCTTTGTTACGTGTTTGACATGGATGTGTTTGAAAAAATCACCGTCAAGTCGGTCTACGACGACCCGTTCATGGCCCCGGGAAATAAGTTGTGTCTGCTGCATCTTGTGATGGCCGTTGGGTCCATCTACGCCAACGTGTCTCCTCCACCGGTGGACAGCCCCGCAAACTACAAGAGCAGCATCGACCCAACTATCTTCTTTGAAAGCGCGCTCAACATCATGAACAACACCGAGGACGACGGCAACTTGTGGTGTGTGCAGGCATACTTGCTGATCTTCTTCTTCTACCAGGCATCCGGCAAGCGCAACACGTCGTGGATCAATTTGGGGATTGCCGTGCGTTACGCACAGGCTTTGGGGCTCAACAGGAAGTACGTGAACGAGTCATTTGTTGAGACAAACTACGTCGTTCACCGCAGAAGAGTGTGGAGAACGCTATACATCTGCGACCGAATATCATCAATTCATCTGGGCAGACCTTTGTCAATAAACGAAGCCGACTGGGATGACATGGGCTCACTTGCGGTACCGCGCAACAAGGATCTTAAGGAGCTGTCACAGATCGCATTGTGCAGTCTAGTTTCCCTGCAGACCCTGGTCTACAACAGCGTTTACCAAGCTCCGAACATCAACAGCACAACAGCCAAAAGGCTCATGATGCAGATGAAACGGTGGCTGGCAGACCTCGACCCATTTCTCCAAGTGGACAGAACGACAGAGATTGACCTAAAAAAGAACTACACCTCGAACCACCCCCTGCTCTTGTTGCATCTGTGTTTTCTGCACGGAATTACTCTGCTGTGCCGGCCGTTTTACCATTACTCGATGATCAGATTCATCAAGAAGTACAAGAACGAGAGCGACACCGACGAGAGCGAGGACCAGGTTGTGGCAACGTTTTTCGATTCGTGCATCAAGTCCTCTTTGCTGCTGGTGAAATTGGTGGAGTTCTTCTTCAACAACAAGGTGCACCCGTTGAAACCATACGTTTTGATTAACTGTGTTTTCCATGCGGGACTTATTATCGGGTTGTATCTGTTTGCGTTCTCCTTGCAGCCGAACGACCCGCTGTTCAAGAGCAACGCTGAGCTGAACAAAAATGCTTTCAACATGATGATCGCCGCAGTAAAAATGCTCTTTACTTACGGAGAGATTGACAGCTCCAGCAGCAGATACGCCGAGATCTTGCTGGAGATGTTTGAGCCGATTTTCAGTGCTTTGAGGGGACACAATCTGTTGAGGATCTTCCAGGAAGAGCCCGGATACCCGCAGGTCAATACCGACATTTTCCCTGAGATCAGAAGAGGAAACTGGCCCGGTGGAATCTCGCTCGTGAACACGCCAATTCCGTCCGACTACAGCGAAAAAGAGCCTGTCCAGTCTCCCGTGCTCAACGAGGAGCCGTTCACGGAGCTCAAGAGATTTGTCGAGGGACTATTTTTTGAGGGATTCCACTCGGAGGACAACATCTCGCCGCTATCGTCTGCCAACACAAATCCGTTGTTTGATTCTACGGAGATGACTGCAACCAATTCAGCCGAAAACACCAATCCAGCGACTTTACCGGGCTCGCGACAGTTCACGAGCGAAGCGACCCCTGCGTCTGCGGCCCCACCAAACGACTCGAACTTGGACATCCTGCACGAGTTCCTGTACAATGATCTTGGAGACGGGGGGATTATCTTTGACAATGTGTTTTGAGATCTGGCACTGCCAAGATCCAGGATTTTTTTTTTTGTAGCGATTTCCTATTTGGGCAAGATGTAAATACTGTAGCTAATCAAAAAGTTGAATTCGAGATCTCACCAGATTTGCTTTCGGTTACATGCTGTAAGCGAACAACCTGACAGGCACGAGCTTAAAAATTCTTTAATCTTTGCATAAGCCTTCGAGGGTGCTGGAGGCTTAGGGATTTTGAACGTGTCAGAAGTGCATACACAGTACAGCGCGAAAACTGAGAACCTCAAGACAGCGCACGAGTGAGCCGCCGAAAAGTACCACATGTCGACGACGTCCAGCTTGCCAACGACTTTGCAGACGTCCACGCGGTTGTCAGCAACGGCGTCCTTGTCTGCGAGCTACGCGGTCCCTTCCGTCACCGTTCCGTCCAAAGATCTCCACAACCCGTATCTCCAGGAGACCGCCCTCCGACAGGGCACCTTTTATGTGATATTTTTACCGATAGTGGCCGGGTTTGTGGTGGTGTTTCTGATTGGCTCGGCGTATCACCGATTCAAGGCCAAGAGCCAGGCCAAGTTTGTCAACTTGAGCGACGACTCGTTCGACTCAGATCTCGATTCCCGCGACGAGGCCAGACACTTTTTCAAAGCCACGCGCTCGGAAAAGAGCAGCTTGGAGCTCGTCAAGTCCCGCAGCGAGCTGCAATCTGTCCGGTCCATGGGTCAGTCGTTTGAAGGGCTTGTAGGTTCCGATCTCCAGAGAGACTTCACCAGGCCCGATATCAGCATTCGTAATTGCTATCAGCCGGGCGACGGGACAGGGGCAGCAAGACCAGTCTCTGTTCTGCAGCTCAGAGGAGCCGATCTGACCGGCGGAGCGTCGATCGCCGCGTCGAAAGAGCGCACATCGTCGTACTACTCGCTCGCGGAGCCCGAAAAGGCCATGGCACAGTCCCTGGTGTCGATCCCCAACCACAAGACGCATTTCCACAAAAAAACTACAAGCAGCGTTATGCTCGACGAGTTCATCTCCACGGGTGAGCTGCCGAAACTCGGCGTCGAAAATGAGGCCACGGGTAACTCCATGTACGGCAGCCCGTGCGACTCGTACAAGGAGCAGCAGAGAAATCGGTCTTCGTCTACGTCGCGCGGTTCAAGTCCGACACGCTCGCCAACGGCACCAAGACAAATGATTTTCACACAGACTCCGTCACGCAGTCCTACGAGGGACTCGGTGCGAAGCCCGGTGCGGCTGTCCGCCAGAAGCCCGGTGCGCTCTACAACACGCTCTCCGACACGCTCCCCCACGCGCGCTTCTTATTGCAACCGGGCGAGAAGCCCTACAAGAAGTCCGGCTCGCAGCCCTGGCAGCTCCAGCCGGCCCGGCATGAGCCCGGGAACCATGTTGGGCTCCGTGACGGGATCCGTTGGCGGGTCTGTTGAAAGCTCGTTCAAGGTCGGGTCTCCGCACACGTTCAATATCACGGCCCCACACCCGTTCAGTCTGGCGTTCCAGCCGGAAAAACAGGAACAGGGTAATTCGGGAAATCGGGGGAGCCAGGCCTCGTAGACAGAAGAGTACGATGTAGCTACCACGGAGAAATTTGTGACAATAAAGGAAGAATTGAGGATAAAAGTAGGTGGGTGTGAAAGAGAAGTATGAGACAGTTTAAAAGCAGGGTGGGTCAACTCGGAGAAATTATTCGACTAAGTTGTAGCTGATGAAATGTTGAAAATCTCAATTTCTGAGGATTTTCAAACTTACAAGGTTTTTAGCTTTACGGAGTTTTCAACAATATGTGTTTTTTAGTACACCGAAATCTCAATGCAATTTGCAGTCCACTCAAAACCCTCTACACTGCACGAAGCAGCACAGACCAGACATAAAATCATCTAAGTTTTTAAATTTATTGCACACTCCTCTCTGTCTCTTACCCCTTACCCCCCGCCTACAAGTTCTATCGCTCAAGTTTATTAGTTGATCAACTTGCCGCCCGAGCAGATTGTCCACGCAACCCTTGCAAGCCAGCACACGTCTCGCTGACCAGATTACATAATTACACAGCCCCCGCTGCCGCCCTCTGCAGCAGCAGCAGTAGCGTTGGCACCCTTTGGCTTTGCCGTGAGAGCGATTCTCGCAGCCTCCGTAAACACCTCGTTAACACCTCTGTTCTTCATCGCAGAACACTCCAGGTATCTCAGAGCACCAATCTCTTTCGCCACATCTAATCCTTCTTCGTAGCTGACAAGTCTTTTCGGCTGCCCGTTGCTGGTCACGTGATCAGCAACGGCGACGCCAGAATCTTCCTGAGCATCAGCGTCGGCGTCGGTCCCCCTCAAATCCGCCTTCAAACCAACGAGAATCAGCTTCACACCTTCGCAGTGCTCCAGGATCTCGCCAACCCACTTGTTTTTCACGTTTTCGAGCGAATCGTGCGAGTCAATTGCAAAACAGAGAATGATACAGTGCGTGTCACTGTATGAGAGCGACCGCAGACGGTCAAATTCCTCCTGTCCGGCCGTGTCCCACAACGACAATTGCACCTGCTGTCCGTCTATGAATATGTCATGAATGTAGTTCTCAAACACAGTCGGCTCGTACACCTGCGGGAAGTAGCCTCTAGTGAACACGTTCAACAAAGACGTCTTACCACAGGCACCGTCACCCAAAATGACTATTTTCCGTTGCACTGACGCGAATGTTAGTATCAAGCAGCAAACAAACTAATCTCGCAAAGACAACTTACCTGGCTTTGGAGCGCTTCCACACAGCGGCATGTTGATGTGTTCTGTTTCTCACGCTTCTTCGTGTTTCGTGTTTACGTGTACGAGTTTATCACCAAAACTCAAACTCCTCGGGATATAAGCCTCCAATCCTGAATCTCTAGCGCGACTTTGCTGGTCCTCCAGATCTCAACGCTTTCTGCCTTGTTCTAAGCTCAAAACAACGATATCTCAATGTTGTATCCTGCTGTAATGATTTCTTCAACACCAGACAATTTACATTTTCCATTTTCGGAGAGCAGTTTCGGTGCAAGGATGTACAAATATCGAGGCGAGGAATAAATTTCAATCAATCTACAGAGAGCTTTGCAGTTGAAGACCTGTTGATCGCGCGCACAATGGCTCGCAAGAATCCGAACGGTACGAGGAAGGGCAAGAACCCGCTGCTGCAGGCGCTCGAGGGCAAAAGACCTGCTCCAAAACCGGCCACCAGCCTAAAGACGAACCCTTTGTTGCAGGCACTCAAGGGCAAAAGGGTCGCCCTCCGCCAGGCAGATATCAAGGAGAACCCACTGCAGCTAGCTCTGCAACAAGGAAAGAAGGCTTGGGCAGCGAAGGTGCCCAATGCCAAGGAGAATGAACTCTCCAAGGCTCTGAAGGGACAGAGAACACCACAGAAACGTATAAGCGAATCAACAACAGCCAAGACGCGGCATGCAGTTGGACTGGAGGTGAAGGTGGGTCGGAACAAGCGTGTTGAGCTTGTTTCTCGGAGAAACAAGAAGCTTGGACGCGTTTGACCAGCAACGTTATCTGGTGCAGAGATGTAAGTAGCTTGTCGTGTATATACCAAAAGCCTTTTTTTTGAGTTTTTCGGTGACAAAAAAAAAGAGCATTGGATACAACCAAGGTAGGCACCATCGGTTAGTAACATCCACCAAACGCCATGTTGAGACTGCGATCATTGCTAGGTTTCTGCAGCAAATCTGGGCTGCTTCAGCAGCAGAGAGGGGTGTCGATGCTGGCCTCGTTGGCGCCAGCACCAAATTCGCAGGTCAATCAGAAAAGACTGGGTCGTGGTCCAGGATCCGGTTTGGGAAAGACCTCTGGAAGAGGTCAGAAGGGTCAGAAGGCCAGAGGTTCCGTTCCACACTGGTTTGAGGGTGGTCAGACGCCCATTTATAAACTTTTCCCGAAGCGTGGATTCTACAGACACCAGAAGATGGAGCTGAATGAGGTTCCATTAATCAAGATTCAAAGATTCCATGAGCAAGGAAAGTTGGATTTGGCGCCTGGTGAGGTGCTGACGATGCACAAGATGAAACGTCTCGGTTTGATCAGCGGAACTATGAAGGATGGTGTGGTGATATTGGGAACAGGCTCCGGTTTGTACAATTTGGACATCAAGATCGAGGCTACCAAGGCCTCGCAGCCGGCCATCGAAGCCATCGAAAAGAACGGCGGCTCTTTCACTGCTAAATTTTACTCCAAAGCTTTGGGATACCGCGTTCATCACTCTCCAGAATGGTTTATCCGCAAGAGAGGCTATCTGCCGCTGCAGGCCAAGCCTATTGCAAGACGCGATATTCTCTACTACTCCGACCCTAAGAGAAGAGGTTATCTTGTGGACTCTGATTACGTCAAGCAGATCCAGGTGGGCGAGGCCGGCAAGTCGACGTCTAAGGTGGAGAGAAAAACCGAGCTCGAGAAGGAGTTTGAGAAACTGAGCGACATCTCCCAAAAGGACTTTGGTGTCAAGGGATTCGCTAACAACGCTGTCATCAGCTTCAAGGATCTTAAGCTGTAGAAAGCATCATGTATATATTTAGGATAAAAACACTGAGCAAAGTTGGCTGTAATTACCGGATTCGAGAGGGGCGACCAGCACAATCGGCCAGGACAGCACCGCTGACCAGCTCGTCATCACCATTTATCCTTCTCTTCGCTCCTTCAAAAAACCACATCCGTTCGAAATACCCACTTTTCGCCAGATTTCACCAATTCTGCCTCGTGCAACAGACAATCGTCTCCGTGTTTATGGAACAAAGCCATCCCTGTATCAGGTTTGACGGCCACAACCGCGTCCTCGCCCTTTCCCACACTGTTCTTGTAAAAAATCGTCTTTCCACCATCAAGACTCTCGCCTGTAAGGTAGATCAGAACAGTCCATTTAGTCAATCTGCCGCCGCCAACAGTGACAGACTCGTCGTAATGTTTGCCAAAATAATGGCCCTTGACATACCGGTAGATCCGTAGGTTCTCGTTAAACCCAACAGATGGCTCCATGTCGCTCAGAATCCAATCGTCCAGTCTGCCCTCGGCTTTATTAAATTTGACAAGTCTGCTGAAAAACTGGAATATCAAGTTAGCCGCAGCCATATCGGATAACGAAGTCCTATCGTTCACTCTGGCAGCATACAGCTTACTCTTGATCAAAGGAGTCGTTTCAAGCGGGAGGCTCTTCTCAACAGCAGAAACAAGGTCTCGACACTGCTCTACCGTCAAGAATTTGGAGATTTTGAAGATCTGATGGGGTATTATGGACTCAAACTTGGGCTTGTAAAGTGATTGATCGCTTTTGTTTAGACTTTGTATCGAGTCGGGAAACTCAAATTGAGAAGCTCCACCGGGTGCCCCTTCATTCGGCTTGCAAGAAGTCTTTTTCTTAGCCATGGTGGATTTTCATAAAGCTGACATGAGGACTACACTATATTTCAGGTGCATAGAAAAAAGATGTGTGAAATATATATACAAATACAAGGCTGTGCAGACACACTAGTCTCTACCACGTCCTGTTGTTCGACATTACTGTATTCTGGTTATGACCACGCTATAATATACATGCAAAATATTTACCAGCCTCTCGCATGGTAATTGAGATTATCTTCCCAGTCGTCTCTTTCGGCACCTTCATCTTCCTTAATCAATCGATCATCAATGAAGTTCTCGGTGCTTGCCTGCCGTGAATCAGAAGGCAGAAGCTTCAACTTGTTCCCCATGATACCATTGGCAATGTTGTTGTCGCTACCTGAGTCGCTACCGGTCTCACTGGTTCCCACAGGCGCAGTCTGGTGATGTTGGTGTCCGAAATACTCAACCAAATTCGTTGAAGAAGCGTGAACCAGCTTATTTTCGTTGTTGATCGAATCAACGATGTTAGACGGAAGCTCCTTGGAAAGCATTTCCATAACCGTCGATGATGGAGAAACCTTAGCCAAGTAAGAGCTAGTTCGTCTGTCCAAACGAGGTCGCTGAGACATATAACTTCCCTTCATGTCGCTCGCACTGCCTCTTTGGAAGCTGTGTACAGATCCGTTTCTCGAGTGCGACCCGGGAATATTGATCGACGTTGTCGTTGACTTCACGCTCGACGAGTAGTTAGACTCCTGCTCATCTTTCTCTTCCATCAAAGACAGCTCAGAAGGCTGTTTGCGGCCATGACTGCAGTGACGGGGAAGTGAATGAACCGAACCTTGTTGCTGCATGATCGGTGAAGCCTTTCTGCTCGTGTCTTTAGAATAACTGGTTGTATTCGACAACTTGGACGACCCGGCTGAGCCCGACTGTCTTCCACCAGATCTCGACTGGCGGTGCAGACTTGCAGTTGGAAGAAACATGTGAGTGGACAAGGCTGTTGGAAGTAACGTCGCTGCCGTCGGTGGCGCATTCGACTCGTGGTGCCTATCATAGTGTCCGTTGTACAACTCACCCATCGGAGGATGAGGCCGTCTATTGTTGGCGAAGAAGGAAGCGAGGGAAATTGCAGATTTGGAGACCAAATGCTGTATCCCGTTCGAGTTGTTCCTACCTAATGGGGGACGCTGTGGGTTCTCGTGAGAGCCGTCGACATATCCAGCCGCGGCTGTCGCTGCCGAATTCGACGTGCGTCTCAACATAGACGGAATCGCGTCTTCACCGGGTGGAGATATCACGTTTGCTTGCGCATTGACATGACTCGAAGACGTAGAAGCACGAGAATTCATGGCTGTGAGATCCAAATGCTCAGGTTTCACATGGACGTTTGAATGCGAAGAAGAAGGAAGTGTAGGTGAATAAATGAGCCTGGGACTCTTGAGGCGAGCAGGTTTCGCAACGGGCTGGCTCAACTGACTAGATTGGCCCTTCTCGTCGGGCATCTTATCAAGGAAGAGTCCGCTCAGAAGTGATCTCTTCAGCGCAGGCTCTTCGCTGGGCCTGCTATAGGTGTCGGTCTTGTTGAAATTGAGATGCTCCTCTTCAATCTCGTCATCATCCTCAAATTCTGAGTCTCCAGACAACGACGACCAGTCAGATCCGTCGGAAAACTCATCATCCGACGAAAACATAATCTTTTGTTCGTGTTCGCCTTGGCGACTCTTGGGTTTATCGAATAGCGAAACCTGGGACCTCTGGGTTTCAGAGCGAGGCGACATACCGACACTTGGAGCCTGCTGAGGACGACTGAGAACACTCGAACGGTCGTCCTGCTGTGGTTGCCGTTCTTTGGGTGGTGCGGGAGCGGGAGGAGGGACGTGGTGGTGGTGGTGGTGGGGTTGCTCTTGGACAGGTTTGTTGGCCTGTTGTGGTTGATGGTTGACCGGCGAATGTTTTGGCTGCCGTTTTGGCTGATGGAATAGACCCTGATGCTGCGGAAGAGAATGTTGGTGCTGCTGTAGCTGGTGCTGCTGATGGAAAAGACTTTTCACTTTTGGAACGGGCTGCTCATGGCGACGTTGCTGCGGCTGTGGGGAATGCTGACAAGTATGATGTTGAATGCCGTCTTCAAGGTCGGGAGACGGGGTGTTTTCGATGTAAAACATCCGATCTCTGGTCTTATTGTGTTCCGGCGTATGCTTGTTCCTTTTGTTGAATATGCTGTCCTCAGCAGACGGCCTCTCCTGTTTGTGTATGAGGCTCTGCTGGTGGCTGAGGTTCTCCTGCGTGAGATAAATTCGAGAAGCCAAGGGCACTTCGGCAGAGGGCGTCTGCTGTTGCTGAGAAGGCCAGCTGGACCCATTGTCAGGCTCGGGGTCTGTCTCGTGTTCGCTAGTCGAGACCTCTGCGGTGATCTCTTTTGCCCCGTTGAGAGTCTCAATCAGCGTCTGGCTCTTTTTGTGGACAATCTGGGGTGGCCGCTGGTCCGACACGGGATGTTGAGATGGCACAGCAGAGACTGGCGACGGGTTTCTAGAATGCAATGTATTTAGGCGTTTGAACTGCTTCCTGTGCAGGTTTTTTGCGGAGGGCTCGACAAGGTCGTGGGAGCCCGTTGATATTTCGATCAAGGTGGAGAAGTCGTTGTAATCAAAATCATTCTTCAGAAGGAGGTTTCTGTTGACAACACGCCAACTGATGTTCTCTAGCCGCTTACCGTTGGTGATGAAGTCACTCGACTTGATCAATGTGGTCCACAGCGTCAACACGTTGTCAAAATTGATCGCCGATAGCTGATCTCTGTTCTGGTGCAGCAGCTCTAGAGTTGACTGCTTCAACTCCAGAAACGGTGGCGATTTTTTTCGATTATCAAGGTGAGACATTATTGGCAATACTGGCTGTGAGTCTAGATGGAGACAACGCACGTACGCATGGGCTCTGGTTTCCTGTGCCACAAATTCGCACACACACACAGTCTGGCCCCGTTGAGTGCTGTGTTCACTCCCAATATGCTAGTCGGAAAGAAAGAACAAGGTAAAACAGAAGAGCCTTTTTTTCAAGCCAATCCTTAAAAAACAATTTCTTCACCCCTATTTTGTAGCCCCGCCAAAATCTCTTTCCCCAGACACATGACCAGGCCCCAGCGGGCGCGAGAGTCCGAGCGCCGGAGAAGTCCTGGTATTTTGGGGGATTCGCGGTGACGCCCGTCCGGGTGACCTAGTGACGTGAAAAACAACCCGCGGGGACCGCGTAGGGTGGTCATGCGTGATGCCCGTTTTTTTACGGCAATGCATGAGAAGATGATCCGGATTCGGTTATCTAGATTACGTAAGCGAGAAAGAGAGGTAAGAACAGAACTGCAAAAGAGAGTTCCAATAGCAATCCGGACGATTGAAAAGGACGAATCTCAGCGGTGAGGCTACCTACACCAACAGCGTGGTAGCCGCAGCCGCTTTTGCAGCGATACAACCCGCCCGGCTGGCTAATTTTGGGCTAGAAATTATCTGCGAGATTTTCACTCTTGGTCAGTTTCGGCTCAACTTTCCAGCAGGATTTTTTTTTTCACAAACATCTTTTGAGGAAAATTTTCCGTCGCGTACAGCCAATGTATTGGCCAGTATTATATACATGATCGATATTCTGCAAAATGCGAAATGCGCTCTTGCCCACCCTATCCCCTATAGAGCTCCTCGATAATCCGTCCTCCCAGCAATGTCTCCTTGACAATGCCCTGAACATGCTGCGGCATCACCCGTCCGTACCAGATAACATCCCCGTTGCGCTGAAAAACCAGCACATTACCCGCGTAGACGTGTCCTCCAATGTGCGAAATGTATCCCACCTTGATTCCGAACTTGTTCTCTGTAGAATACAGCAGCTCCTTGCTTCCCAGCACAGCCTCAAACTCTTTTGCTATCAGCGGAGCCAGCTCTCCGCACCGCACGTCTCTTTTGAAGTGGCCGCAAATGAGCACCATATCGTTTTCGAGGCTGTGCGAATCAAATCCGCTCGCAAACTGGTCCCGAATTGCGTTGAAGGAATCCAGATCTTCTCCCTCCATGTCCTGTGGAGCGCAGGACAGATATCCTATCATGAACTCCTCGACCTGGTTGTGCGGAACTTCCACTTTGATGCCGTCAGGATAGAGTGCCAGCACCGATCTGCCTTCCTGGGCTGGTGGCTCCTCGAATGAGGTCATACTCGCGAGAATCGGGTGGAACGGGTCCACTATCGTCCTCTTGTGTTTCTGTATCTCTGCTATTATCGTGCCCGGGGCCATCTCGAATCGACTTGGCCAGCTTTTGTAATCGGAATCTCCCGAAAGTACCAAGATGTGTTTCCAGGGATTTGCTTTGGAATTCCGCAGCGGTTTGCTCGCATCGAGCTGTTTGTTGGCGGGGAACTTGGGCAGTTCGCAGTGCGTGCACCCGGTATCTGTCTCGGGATCAGGACATTTTGGCACAAACTCGTAGGCCGTTTTAAACGGGAAATTTGGGGTTTTTGTTGTGCACAGCTGTCGAACAGATCGATGGCAACAACTGAGAGACGCATTCATCCGCAAACTCGTCATATTTATCACGGGACCTCAGCTCTGTGGGGCTGTCCCGGTGCTCCAGATCTGGATCTTGAAAAATATGCTTGCCTTTTAAGTGTGCGCGATTCGGCAATTTGGTCTCGGCATTTTTACTTTTTAGGGAGCACTCACTTTTATTTAGGCAAAGTACCTGGTAGCTAATTCAAAGATCACCGGCAACGGCATCGTCAGCAACGTTGTGATAAACGTCGTATCTTCTCTGGAAAGAAATCGGAATAGTGTTTCTTGCCTCCTCAACAACCTCCGGCTTCAGCTCGCAGTAAACAATCTCTTCGTCGTGGCCTGCCTCAACGAGAACGTCTCCGCTCGGATCAACGACCATCGAGTGGCCGTACGCCTGGTAGCCACCGCCTTCAACGTTTCTGGCCGGCGAGCACATCACCACGTACACCTGGTTGTCAATGGCCCGCGCAACGGCGAACTTGGTCCAGAAACGTGGGCCGGTCACGGTGTTGAAAGCTCCTGGGTAGAACATGATACCCGCTCCCTGTCTGGCAGCAACCATCGCAAGTTCCGGAAACCGGATGTCATAGCAAATAGCCAGTCCAACCTTTCCGAAGTCGTCCAGCTCGAAAACAGTGGTCTTGTTACCAGGAGCCAGACTCACCGACTCTTTGAAAGTCATCTTGCCAGGGATGTCGATGTCGAAAAGATGAACCTTGCGGTGCCGTCCAACAATCTCACCGGCTCTGTTGAACGTAAGCGAGGTGTTGTACACCTTGTTGTCGTCTCCGAGCTCTGGAATAGAGCCTCCAACAATGTTCACCTTGTGGGTTTTGGCCAGCTCCGACAGGAAAGTCGTGGTCTCACCGTTCGGAATGTTCTCGCAGTAGTTCTTAAACTCCTCAACGGAGTACGGAGAGTTGAAACACTCTGGCAAGACCAGCACATCCACTTTTGGATCTTTGGCCAGCGCAGTAGCAGCAAAATCACCGGCTTTTTTCAAATTGGCTTTCTTGTCAAAGCCGGCATGAAATTGCAGCAATGCAATTCTCAAATTCTTCTTCAGGGCAGTCATTGTTGTTCTTAAAGACATGTTGGTGCGTACCAAAGCTGATTCCGTATCTTTTATCAGGAAATTTATTCAATATTTTTGGAGTAGAGCAAGTCACGTGATGCGTTTTCGAGACAATAGAAAGTATCAACTTGGGTTGTGGATCGCGATCCACAGTATCTTTACACGGCTGAATAATTACGAAAATGATATAACGGGAGGATCAATGTATTGTCTGTGGACCCTCAATAGGTCTGATGTATGTGAAGATCGTACCCAACTAGTAAAAGATAGGAATTTTGTTCCAGGACCATGGGTCGTTGAATCTCAGACCACTGTCCAAGCTGCTGATCGCAGCGAGATCCTCCTCAGACAGGTCAAAGTCGTTCACGTTCAGGTTCTCAATAAGTCTCTCCTTCTTGTTGGACTTTGGAATGATCAAGAGACCTCTCTGCGTAGCCCATCTCAGCAGAACCTTGGATGGAGACACACTGTGCTTCTCAGCGATGTCAACCACGGTCTTGTGCTTGAACAGAGTGATGCTGTCGGTGGCCTTTGGATGGTCGAGCTCCACGAACGATTGTGGACCAAACGACGAGTACGCAGTGATGGCAATGTCCTGGGACTTGACGTACTCAATGAGCCTCTCCTGGGTGAGGTAAGGGTGGTGCTCAATTTGCAGCAATTGAGGCTTGATGCGGCAGCCTCTCAGAAGATCCTGAATGAGCGCACCGGAGAAGTTCGAGATACCGATCGACTTGACGAGTCCCTGGTCAACAAGGTCCTCCAGGGCCTTCCATGTGGTAGCGAGAGGCACATTCTCGAATTCCCAGCCATTGTTGCCACAGTAAAAGCCAGGTGGGTATTTTTCCTCAAATGGAACAAACTTCTGCGCAATTGGGAAGTGGATGTAGAACACGTCCGAGTAATCGAGGTTCAAGTCGCCGAGAACCTTCTTGATAGCTTTCTTGACGCTGTCTGGGTGGTGGTACGAGTTCCACAGCTTCGACACAACAACAAGCTCTTCTCTCTTGACGAGACCGTCCTTGATGGCTTTGCTGAAACCTTCGCCGACCTCCTTCTCGTTGCCGTAGTCCATAGCACCGTCAAAGAGACGGTATCCCGTCTTGATGGCTTCGTAGATTTGGTCAGCGCAGATAGACTTCTCGACTTTCCAGCAGCCGAATCCGATTTGTGGAATCTCAATTCCGTTGTTGAGTTTGATGGTGGCGGACATTTTAGTTTGATTAACGGTAAAGAAGCAAGTGTGTTTCGAAGTTTGTGGATTGCGACGATACCCGTATATATATACGATTTTTTTGCCCTCGACAATTTTTCAGCGCACCTGGTAGATCTGCTTATTGTTTTTTAATGTATTATTTGCGACGCATTGACAAATGAGAGCGCACCACGAAGCTGCGCAAGCCACAGCAGCAAATACCCCACAAAATCGTGGCCGCAAATTGCACGAGGTCGCGGCGTGGATGGAGATTGCGGAGTTGCTGCCCGAGGGACGGCAGCGGCGAGCAGCACGCAATGCGTTGTTGAAAGGTTGGATTTTCTTTGTTTGGCAGCATACCGTGTCGCGGAGGTCCGAGTTTGGAGGAAGGTTGAGTCTTGCAGCTTAACCGTCTCCCTAGAACAATAAGCCAGGGGCCAGCTTTATGCCGGTGTGGGGAAAAATACCGCGAAGTTTTGTGATAGCACTAGTTCATGTGATAAAAGTCACATGACAAACAAAAATATTTTTCTTTCTATTTCTTCAGTGTGTTACAAAAGCTTCTTTTCAAGATGAGCTTGGATGAAGATATAGCTCACACTCCACACACCATGACCACGCTCATTGACAAGGTGCAAGGCATACCGCCTGACAAGCTCCCTGAGGAACTCTTGAAGAACGTCTCGTTCGACAAAACGAAGGGTCGGTGGATTCTCGAGAACCCTGAGGCCGAAGAGGAGTACGAGTACAACGATATTCTCGAGCGATGGGTGCCTGTTCTTGAGGAAACTGACGGCAAAAGACCGCTGGAAGACTCCACCGAGGAGCTCAAACGTGAAAAAAGGCAAAAACTCGAGCAACTGCGCCAGGAGAAACAGCGACAGAAGGAGGCTCGACAGCGACGCAACACCTGTGTCTACGTGAGTGGAGTGCCCCTGAATGCCGAATTGAGCGAGATTTCGAGTGTTTTTGAAAAGTACGGCATACTGGCCGAAGACTTCAGTTCGGGGAACAAAAAGATCAAGATGTACAAGGACGAGAACGGAAACTTTAAAGGAGACTGTCTAGTTGAGTATCTCAAGGAGGAAAGCTGTGAGCTGGCGATTGAGCTCCTGGACGGCACCAAACTGCGGCACGGCGACGTGGGGGAGATCCACGTGGCAAAAGCCGAATTTTCTGCAAAACCAGCTCCCGCAGCCAAGAAGAAGAGCGACAAGCCGGATAAGAAGGCATTACGTAATAAATTACGTGAGATCAACAAACGTGTTAGTGCGTGGTCGGACGAGGAGAACGACACCGACGAGGAGGCACGTAGGGTGCGGGATGAGAAGACGGTGGTTCTGTGGCACTGTTTCACGCGTGCAGAGCTCGATGAGGCCGGTGCGAGCGCCGTGCTGGACATCAAGGATGATATTCGCGAGGGCTGCGAGGAGCTCGGGGAGGTTACAAAGGTGCAAGTTTACGAGCAGGAGCCCGAGGGGGTTGTTTCTGTACGGTTCAAGAGTGCAATTGCTGCGGATCGGTGTGTGGAAAGGATGAACGGACGGTACTTTGGCGGCCAGCGGCTGGTTGCGCGCAAGTGGGATGGACACACCCGGTACAGAGGGGGCGAGGAGGCCAAGGAAGCTAGTGAGGGAGATGAGACTCGTCTGGCAAAGTTTGGGGACTGGCTGGAGAAGGAGTAGTTGTGTACTGTATAGAAATCGTGCGCTATCTCGCTGGTAAACCCTTGTTCGTGTATTGATCAACTCGGACTCCATTTCCCAGTGCTGGATTTTGGTTTCAGGAGTTTGGAAAAGCCTGAAAATTTTTTATTTTTCAGCGAAAAAACTGACAAGCTAAAGTGTTGCTCCAGTACTCTGGACCACCAACAAACACGATGCCACCAAAGAAGCAAGTTGAGGAAAAGAAGATTCTTCTCGGAAGACCGGGAAATAACCTGAAGTCGGGTATTGTCGGCTTGGCCAACGTCGGCAAATCCACGTTTTTCCAGGCCATTACCAGATGTCCTTTGGGTAACCCTGCCAACTACCCTTTCGCCACCATTGAGCCGGAAGAGGCTCGTGTGATTGTTCCATCCGCGAGACTGGACAAATTGTACGACATGTACAAGCCACCAAAGAAGGTCCCAGCCTACATCACGATCTATGACATTGCCGGTCTGACCAAGGGAGCTGCTGCCGGAGAGGGTCTTGGTAACGCGTTCTTGTCCAACATCCGTGCCGTTGATGCCATCTACCAAGTTGTGAGATGTTTTGACGATGCTGACATCATCCACATTGAGGGAGACGTTGACCCAACCAGAGATCTCGAGATTATTTCTAACGAGTTGAGACTCAAGGACATTGAGTTTGCCGAGAAGCATCTCGAAAGTATTCTGAAGCTCACCAAGAGAGGTGGTCAGTCTTTGGAGGTGAAGCAGAAGAAGGAGGAGGCAATCTTCGTCGAGAAGTTGATCGAGCTTCTCAAGGACGGCCAGAGAGTCGCCAACCAGAACTGGACCCCTAAAGAGGTGGAGATCATCAACAGCATGTACCTGCTGACGGCCAAGCCAACCATCTACCTGATCAACCTTTCCGAGAGAGACTTTGTCAGAAAGAAGAACAAGCATTTGCTCAAGATCAAGGAGTGGGTCGACAAGTACTCGCCTGGTGACGTCATTATCCCATTGTCTGTCTCGTTCGAGGAGAGATTGTCCCAGATGGAGACCGACGAGGAGAGAGAAGAGGAGGAGAAGAAGGTTGGTGCTCCTTCGATTCTGCCAAAGATCATCACCCTGATGAGAAAGAAGCTCGACCTCATCTCCTTCTTCACTGCCGGTGAGAAGGATGAGGTGAGAGAGTGGACCATCAGAGATGGAACCAAGGCTCCACAGGCTGCCGGTGTCATCCACACGGATCTGATGAAGACGTTCATCTTGGCTAATGTGATGAAGTATGACGACTTGATCGAGTTGGGTGACGAGGTGGCCGTCAAGGCCGCCGGTAAGCTGCTGCAGAAGGGTAAGGAGTACGTTGTGGAGGACGGTGACGTCATCTACTTCAGAGCCGGTGCAGGAAAGAACTAAGGCTTGATCGTAGGAATCAAAGTTGACGCGGCAGAGACCAGGTGCAATCTCGCCGCGGTAAATAGCAGGATTTGACCGTATTGAAGTAATTACCGTGGCTTGATTGTGCCGCCGTTTTATTCCGCCCGTTGGCCATGCCCCTGTATTCCAAGCAGTTCCAAGCTCGTACAACAAGCCTTTCCTGCTACCAGCAATTGAAAACCCACTTACGTAATCAACCGTGAAAAATTTATATTTTTGAATCTGAAAAATATCTGACTACCTCATTACCTCTGTTCCTCCTACTCACCACAACCATGCTACGTTTGACACCAACAATGCGCGCGTGGACTGGACTGGCCTCACGTGCTCCAGCTATTGTGCATGCCCGCCCGATTTCCTTCTCTCTGGTCAGACTTGAAGGTGAGACCCCAAAGAGAAAGCCGCTCTCGAGACTGCCTATCGGAGGTTCGGACTACTCGAAACAGACCATCAAGAGAAACCCGATCGAGTTTGTCACCTGGAAAGCCGCCGTGCTGTTTGTGCTGGTTGGATCGGGTCTGACGTGGGTGTTCAAGAACGAGAAGAAGAAGATCCAGCTCAGAAACGAGGCCGAGCAGAACAGAGGAATGGGCAAACCATTGATCGGTGGTCCTTTCAACCTAATCGACGTCAACGGCGAGCCATTCACTGAAGAGAAATTGAAAGGAAAGTTTTCGTTGGTTTACTTTGGTTTCACTCACTGTCCCGACATCTGCCCGGACGAGCTGGACAAGCTTGGGATCATTCTTGATGGACTGAAAAATCGTCATAACATCGACATACAGCCTCTCTTTATCACGTGTGACCCAGCACGTGACTCACCAGAGGTGATCAAAGAATATTTGACGGATTTCCATCCTTCGATCATTGGTTTGACAGGAGAATACGACGAGATCAAGCGGTGCTGCAAGAATTACAGAGTGTACTTCTCGACACCTCGTAACTTGAAGCCTGGTCAGGATTACCTGGTGGATCACTCGATTTTCTTCTATTTTATGGACCCGGACGGAGAGTTTATTGATGTTTTGGGTAGACAGTACGGTCCTGAGGAGGCGATTGCAAAGATCAAGGCTAACATCGATGTGTTCCAGCCAAAGGCCGAGCGCGAGAAGGCAAAGGAGGGATGGTTTGGATTTTTGTACAAATGAGCGGTGTATAATGCGGATGTGTGATACTGTATATAGTGGAGACATGCGTCCACACGATTGCCGGCACTTGAAGCTCCCGAAAAAGCTTTTGAACGGCTCGGTACGTGCTCTGGTCGCTCCAAAATCCGTGCTTCAAATAATTCAATCCTGGCTTTCAAGCAGTAGGATAATCTGGGCCAGAAAAATTTCCCCGAGAGTGGCGTCGAAACGCGTCGGTCGACGCATGGAAGTTCGATTAGATTTTGTGCGTCTGTTTTTATTGTTATCGCGAAAGTGTGCTGCATGCGGCGTCGGGGCACCTGAAGGGGGCAGCTGATAACAGGCGTCGAGGATGGATTGGAAAAGAGGTGAAGACACCACCTAGACGGAAAACACGCTTACTATGTCTCCAGTGCTGAGATCTGTTGCGGACGTCGAGAAAATCACGGATTTTTTCGCCCTTCACCCTGATTTTTCCAGTGTTCGGGTTGAACTTGTGCTTTGCACGACCCTTTATTCAGATCACTTTTTCCGTACTGAACGACAAGAAGTAAAATGTTATTTGAAAACTTGAGTGCTGGTGAGGGCGTTTTGATTGTTTGTAGGCCGTTTTTTTGGTGCTGTTGGAACGGACACAACGCTGTGAATTGCACGACGAACGTTTGCAGAGTACAACACGCAAAATGGTGAGTAAAAGACGCGACTTTTGTTTGGTGTCTCCGAGTTTCGAGACACCGTCTGTTATCCTTTGTTGCCCGCCAGATGACTAACGCTTTCTTAGGTGCTTTTTAAACGAAAAGCGGTAGAATTTTTGCCGCCTCCCAAGATTGCGGACAATTTTGACATGAACACGGAGGTTTGGTACATTCCTGAAAGTGGAGAGTGGTTTTTGACGTACGAGGAGTATTTGAGTCGGATGGATTATTACAACATCAAGAAATTTGTGTGCGAGACATCGGGAAATTCCAACTTGACCTTTTTTGACGCGCTCAAAGTGGAGAAAAGCGAGCTCAGCATGATGGAGAGCAAATTCCCGGACCCTGTCAAGGAGCCGATTCTGCGGTACGTTTCGTTTTCCACGACAGCCAGAATCGACGCCCTTGTGGACGAGGTATATTCCAAGTTCAAGGACGATTTCTTTCCGGGCGACCAGGTGGTTGTTCGGTCCGAGACAGGCGAAAAATCCAAGGGAGTCGTGCGAGAAAAGGCGCGGTTCAACGCGATCAACCTGCCCGACGGAACGGTGAGAGCAGGGTACTGTTCGTACCGTGTTTTGCTGGGTAACGGCATTGAAATCACTGTGAACTCCGCGGCACAGATCTCCAGAGAGAGAAATTCGTTCACCAAGTGGTACGTCAAGACGTTTTTGAAAATGAACCTCACGAGGTCGAACCGGTTGGGTGCTCCGTGGGTTTTGCGGGACTCGAGCGCAAAGAAATACCGCATCTCTTTGGAGTATCCCCCTCACCTGAAGACTTTTGAGCAGACCGACGACGCCACCCGGAGAAGGAAGGCCCAAATTTTGCCAAAGACCAAACTGCCGCAGATGGGTGGCTCTACAGAACACATTTTTGACTCGCTCAAGGAGACGCCTCCAACGGCAGCGGAGCAAGAAGCTGGCAGTTTGTTGCAGGATTGGAAGGAAAAGTGGTACGAAGCTTTGAAAAAGACTGTTGTTTACTTCCAGGACACTCCAGAGAGCGACGCGGACCCGGCACTGAAGAACAAGATCTTGCTACTGTTTGAGTTTGCTGGTGTGCGGGTTTTGGACAACTTTGACCCATATTTGGTGAACTTCATTGTCAGTTCCATTCCGTACTCGGCTAAGACCGATTATCCGCCAGACAACATCTTCCACTATGTGGCGGACCACAAGATCAAGGTGTGGCACTTTGAGAAGTGTTTGCGGTTCTTTAAGAGTCTCAACATTACGTACCGGAAGATCCAGCAGGCCGCCAAGGACAAACATCTTGCCGAGCTCGGCTCGACAGCTCCACAGCAGTATCCTCCGTTTTTCTCGCCAAGTCCGCAATTGTTTGCTCCAAGCAACGGGAACTCGTTTGTGGACATTTTGCCGGCAACGGGTGGTGCTTCGCTTGCAAAGCTTAAGATCTCCACTCCTATGGACTCGCGGAGCTCAACACCGTTGAACAGAATAGTCAACGGGGGCCGTTCGAGACCGATTGGGCCAGTGGAAGACCTGTCTTTGCCGTTCAAGGCTGTTTCGACGGTGAAACCCAAGATCGAGAAACTGCCGAACATTGACGACGCTTCCGACATTCTGGAGGTGTGGATATTTCTGAACATGTTTTCGAAGGCTTTGTTGATCGACAACTTCACGTTTGACGACTTCCATGCGGCACTGTCCTGGAAAGACAGCGAGAAAGAGTGTCCTTTGCTGACGGAGATCTACTGCTGCATGTTGAAGGCTTTCATGGGCGAAAACAAAGCGCTTTTGGTGACGCTGCCGAAGGAGAATCTGCAGGACGAGGAGGTGGAAGAGGACGAGGAAAATGAGGAAAAGGAGTCTTCCGAGGATCAGGGAGAGTCAAACGGCGCGTCAAACGGAGACGCTGTGGATGTTGAGTCGGAGCACGAAAAAGAGGAAGAGGAAGAGGAAGAAGAAGAAGAGGAGATCAACCACAATGCCTATTCTCTGCTGAACTACAAGAAAGTGTCGTGGAAAGACCGTTTGGCGAAGAGACAATTCAAAGAGGGCGGCTGGCTGATAATTCTGATTGGTCTTCTTTCGTCCGTGGAGTTTGTTCCTGAATTCCGTGATGACATCACGCATATCTACGAGGTTCTGGCCCCGGGAGACAGCAAGGCTGACCCACAGATCCTGGAGGAGAACTTCTATGCCGATTTGGGGGCCCAGGACCGCGCCAAGTCGCTGGCTATCATCATGTCTTTGCTGATCAACGGCACTGTAGTCCGGTCGTACATGGACAAGTGTCTCGAGGACTCGACGAATTTGCGTAGAGAACGGCTGGAGATCATCAAGGAGCTGAAGACGGCGATGGAGGAGTACGGGGCTGTCCAGCGGGAGATTTCCGAGGCTCTTGAGAGCATTGACACGACCGTTTTGCAGGCGCGGATCAAGAACGAGGCCCCTGCGCCGGTCGTGAACCGTGTGGTGAAGAAGAGAGGCGGCCGTTCGAACCAGATTGTTCTTCCTCTGGAGCCATCCGAGCTCGAAAAGGCTGTTTGTGCGAGTAACCCTGAGTTTTTGAAGCTAATCAAGAAGCGTTCCGACAAAGTGAAGGTGATCAACAACTACCGCCAAACCAAACGGGACTTTGAGAGGAAGCTGAATGAGATCGACTGTCAGAGAGTGCGCTACATTGGCCGTGATCGGCTGTTTAACCGTTACTGGTGGTTTGAGAAGAACGGTTTGCCGAACCTGAACAATGCGTCGAGCCACACGGAGGACGACGACGATTCGGGCGATCTGGACGACGACGAGTCCGACTCGGAGTACGTGGAAGACACGTACCTGATGGGCCGTTTGTGGGTGCAAGGACCGGGCGACGAGGACAGAAAGACGTATCTGGGTCTGACGGACGAGATGCTCAAACGATGGTACAATTCGACGCGGGTGGAGGAAGTTGAGTCGGAAACGGCGAGCGTTGCTGGAGACGGCGAGGTGAAGAAGGAAGAGGAGGTGGAGAGCGAAAAGCGTGGTCTGTTTGATGAGATTTCATCTGTTTTCTCTGGAGCCGTGAAGGATTTCTTTGGTTTGGAGTACGTGAACGGCCAGGTGAAAGACTCGAACGGCCATATAGTTGTGGATCAGTTTGGGGCTGCTGCCGAGCGGCTGTTTTTGCCGACAGAACGGAAGATTCTGGAGGAAGGAGAGAACGTTCTGATGTCTTCGTCGGATTGGGGATACATTGAGGTTCCAGAAAAGATTGAACATTTGATCAGATGGCTGAACAATGAGGGGGAGCGGGAGAAACAGCTCAAAAAGGAGCTGACGGACTTGCAAGACCAGATCAAAAACAGTCTGAATTCGAGGGTGAAGTCTTTAGGAATCGGACAAAAGTCAGAAGACCAGTTAAGGCTTGAGCGCATTATCGCTGAGACCGTGATTAGCGACGACGAATCTGAGGACGAAGGTGCCAACGTGAAGGAGGAGCCGGAGCTGGAGAGCGTGGACTTGACGTCGGATACGGACGAGGAGGACTTGAAGCCGCGGACACGGCGGGCGGCCGCAGACGACCTGGTGAAGAAGCGGAAGCGCGAGGAGATCATGGAAAAGATTGCGGCCAAGAAAGCCAAGTTGGAGGTGAAACCTGCACAGAGAGTTGCTCAAAGAGAGGCGAAAAAGCGGAAGCAAAAGGAGCGGGAGAACAAGATTGCGCGCGTGGAGGGTGCGCGGGAGATGCTTGCTGCGCTAGAGAAAGACCGAGACCGGCAGAACGTTCTGGCGTGGGTGAACTCGATCGCTATCGACACCCTTGGCCACGGCCATTACGACGAGCCGAAGGTTATTCCAGCGCGGGGCCGCAAGAAGACGGCGAAGCACGGGAGGAGGTGATTGGAGGAAGTCGATGTAGTACTATTTTATACACGAAACTGTTGTAACTGACTGATTGTATTTTATATCTTGTGGAGTTCTATGGCCAATGATGGTGCTGAGGAATGTCAGAGAAGTGGATTGCTCAAAAAATCGCGATAAAAAAAAAAGAGACGAAAGGAAAAAATATCGAATTGAAAATTTTAGAGTGTCATAGCGTTGAGACTTTCTAGGTCTGCTAGAGAGAGTCGCCGCAATGTTGAGCAGAAACATCAGAAGAACCGTTGCAACGCAGAGAGCGATTTTGCGGACGAGTCCACTGGTGAGACTGGAGTCGAGCCAGGCGTCGCCAAAGGACTTGGCGACAAAATCGAGCTTGCCTAGGATTGTGAACCCCGACACGCCGGACAAGGACGTGAGCCCGAAACAGAAGCTACCTAAGCCGTACTATGAGGCCGAGAACTTTACGCTGCCGCGGTGGCAGCGTGTTCTGGGTGAGTCTTTCATCTCGCTTTTCCGGATCGACATGGACAACGTCCGTGCCGGTTCTATGGGAGGCTCGAAATACTACTACATGTGCAAGGAGCAGTCGCTGCAGTACCGCGACGAGCAGCTGTCGGAGACGGCGATCTTCTGGTATGACACTCTGGGTCTTCCGCGCACGTTTGCAGAGTGGTTCCAAATCACATCCTTGCACGTGTGGCTGCTGTTTGTGCGGATGAGAGCCATGCCGTTTAAGGAGGGAAAGAACTACCAGCAAAAACTGGTGGACAAGTATTTCAAGGACATTGAACTGCGTTTGAGCGAGGAGATGAACGTCTTGTCCGGCCGGATCAGAGACACCTACATGAAGGACTTCCACGCCCAGCTCATGGGTATTGTGTTTTCGTACGATGAGGCTCTTGCGTCGGAGTCAGATGCAGTTTTGGCTGCTGCTCTTTGGAGAAATATCTTTAATGGTGACAAGAACGTCGATCTGGTGAAGCTCGAGGCTACTGTGCGGTACGTGAAGATGCAGTTGTACGTGTTGAACAAGATCAGCGACCGTGCGTTTGGGTTCGGAGACTTTGAGTTTGTTGCTCCGAACGAGACTGTTGAGCCTCTGACCCCAGAAGAGGAGGAGAAGCTGAGAATCGCCACGAGAAACAAGTACGAGCCGGAGGGCGGAAAAGTTCTGCCGAGCGACAGATCCAAGCTGTCTCTGGATGACTAGAGGCCCTGTATATACGAATGGATGTGCTTTCTCTATAAGAGGTTGTTCTGTGCCGATTTGGTCTCTGTTTGTCCACCGCTTGTAGCTGATTACTGCTAAGTAATTTGGATTTTTTCATCGCCGCGCGTTGCAATATTTTTTAGACGGAAAAAAAAATCAATCTTTACTCTGACAGAAACACGCTTCTATGCTACCACCCATAACCCCATGAAACTGATCTCCACACTGGTAGCCGACGCCCCGGTGTACACGAACCCTCTTGGGGAACGGGTGCTGTCCTTGCGCAGCCTTCAAGCCCCCGCCATTGAAGCCCTGGAGGAAACAAACGATTTACACGAGGCCATCGACCTCACAGATAACGAGATCAGAGTGCTTGAACTGCCGCGTCTCGCAAGACTTAAGACGCTGCTTCTCGCAAACAACCGGATCAACTCGCTCGACATGCAACTACATCAGGTAGTGCCCCGCCTGGCCACCCTTTCACTTGTCAATAACAACATCGCTAATCTCGCCGACATAGTACCACTCAGCAAGCTGAAAAACCTCCATAGTTTGTTCCTCACAGGGAATCCGCTCACAGAACTGGAACACTATCGCGTGTTCACCATATGGACGATACCTTCGCTCGAGGTTCTGGATTTCGAGAGGGTCAAAAGGACGGAAAAGGACGCTGCAAAAGAGCTCTTTGGAACATTGGAGGAGCCTTCGAAACTGGCAGTTCAGATTTTATCGACCGAAAAGGTGGAATTCATCGACACAGAATCGAAGCAAGACAAAAATCTCCAAATGACGGTGAAAAAACTCGGCGAAGAAGACCGACAAAAGCTGAAACAAGAGCTCGCTGCAGCATCCTCTTTGGACGAGATAGAACGCATAGAAACAGCTTTGACAAAGGGGTTTATAGAGATATAATTCTTATAGTCCGAAAAAATATATTGAAGTCTAGAACACTTATGAGAGCATATCTTGGATCGAGATTCTTGTGTTGTGAGTTGCTGGTCGAATTACGTCGTTGAGTCCGGAAACTCCAAATTTGGACCCATCCAGGCTCATCTCGTTCAGCTGCGACAAATCAGGAAGAACATCTATCAATCCTTCGTCGTTCTGTTGGCGAACATAGCATTGATGGCATACTTTTTCGTTGTTGTCGTCGTACCAGCATAACGACCGCGTGTTTTTGCAGTATTTGCAGGAGTGAGCTTCGTCGAACTCTGAAGTGACCGCCCGAGATTCGGACTTCGTGGTCTCCGGTCTCAGAATCTCCAGCGAGTCTTTGTATATTTTGTGCCATAACTCTCCGGATTTGACCGAAGTGTATGACTTGGTTTCAATGCAATAGGACTTCATCAAAGGACTCTCTTTCTTGTTTTTTGTTTTGGAAATCGCTCTCAGTGAAACAAGTTGATGCTTCTCCAAATCCATTATCCGATGTTCATCACACACCACCACGGGAACGGGCTTGCCGCTTAGATTGCACTCTTTCACTTTCACAGTGACTCCCTTTACGCTTGGATCTTGCGAAATCTCAAATCCAACAAAACATCCAGGAGTGTCCTGACAACAAGTCACATGTAGCAATTTGTCACAGAATCTGCAGTCTACCAGACCGCCTCCGTTCCCTCCGCAGATAGAGCATTGCTTGTCTTTGTTCTTGCACATCAGGAGCTCTGTGCCGTACACTGGCTGCAAGGAATCGGTGTTCCCAAATTCACACCCGGCGTTGAACACAGCACAAATGGAATGACACCACTTACCTCCAATGGTTCGCTTCAGTGCATCCGGAACAGCTGACTTGTCACCTCTGATAGCACTGTCGTGATCACTTTCTCTGGCATTGCACAATGTACAACTGTAGTGGGTTGACACAACTGGATGTAAATCGTTGGAACAAGGATCACAGACCCATTTGAAATCAGATGCCATTGGAAAACCCGGACCTGTCCAGTTGGGCAACTTCACACCGTAACATGATGCATGAACGTTCAATCCACAATTGAAACAAATGACCATCTCTTTCAAAGAATGCAAGTCATCATCAGGTGCTCGACACACACAACATGGCCTTAAAAGAGGGTCAAAAAGAGGAAGCTTGTCAGGTCCAGAGGCGGGACCACCCGCAGCAAAAAAGTCACTGTCCAAATTCAGCTTGCTCTTCTTGGACACCTGGTTTTTCCATAGAGCTGACAGCTCTTTCATTGCAATTTTAGTTTGCAATAGTGGATAGTTGGAGATGTCGCTGGTAGGATCGAAGGGATTGAAGATATCGTACTTGCTCCGATATCTGCTGCTCATGATGCTTGAAATTGAGTTTGATGATGGCTGCTTTGTGGCTTTCTGCTTTTTTTTCAGTGTCCCCTGTGTTTCGGAATTTGGAGTCAGCCGCTTCTTACTGTTTCCTTTCGTGTTCTTCTTCTTGACATCATTCGCTTCGTAATCCTCTCGTGTATCTGCGAATGGAATTGTAACAGTGAAGGTGTTCTGCTCATAGTCCTCATAATTGCCGATGTCGCTGGTGTTCGCACCCTTTTTCAGTTTGAGAGACTTGATCCTAGTCTGCTTCTCTTCTTTAATACCGCTCTCTGGATATTCCTTCTTGACTTTGACGTCAGAGTCGGGATCGGGCTTGACACAAGCCTTAACAGGTTTTGTAGGGGTTGGAGCAAGCTTTAATTTCTTCGGGATTGCTTCTTTGGAAAGAGCCTCCACGGTTGGTTTCTGTTTCACAGAACCAACAGCTCCGTTGACTTTTGAGCCATTCAACTGCGAGGCCGGAAGCTTTCTCGGTCTCTGGCTGTATTTTTCTCTAGCTTCCATGATTTGTCTCGCATCCTCATAGAGCTCGTATTCAAGTTTCCGTTTCCATCCACTCCCTCCCCTCTGGCTCTGTTTTCTCATGACCTCAAATGGATCTTCCCATTCGATTCCATATCTTCTCCACAGTCTAGCACACCTCACACACAAGCCAATACACACCTCTTCCCTCGAAGTAGGAGTAGTGGTTCCCGACACTTTGAACCACTGAGGTGAGTGACTGGTGGAACAGTATTTGCATTCCAAAAGGGCGCTCTGTTTCTGTATTTTTTCCATGCTGTATGCTGAATCGTCCAAAGCATCTGAAAGATCAAGACCAACGTTTTTGGTGTTTTTCTTCAGTCTGTTCTTTGGTCTGCCCTTGAAGTTGTCCCAAATCAAATGACCGTTCTTGGTCTTTTTCCACAAATAGTAGAATCTCACCACCATTGCAGAGGTCTGTGTTTGAACGTCTTTGAAAACTGGATACAGCTCACTACCGTTCACTTTCACCGACTCTTCGAACCTCAAAACCTCTTCGGGAGAAAAGGTCGGCTCTTTTAATGACTCTCTGGTGAACATCGCAACATTCTCGAGAGCCAGTTCCGGATTGTGATCATTGTCCAGCAAAGCTTTCAGAATAGCATCCATGAAGTTCGGAGTAGTCGGGATGAGCTTCAACTTCTCAGCAAATGGCTTGCAAGCTGCAATATACTTCTCAACCATTTCTCCCTTCTCGATACCTTCAGGCTGCTTCCACAAAAGCTCAGCCGTATCGTCCCCGCCTCTCTCAACATATCCCTTCGGTCTCGGTTGAAGCCATTCTGGGAAGTCGCTCGGTGACAAATCTTGGTACTCTTTTGGAACTAGAAGCTGCTTTTGAACCTCATCTCCTTCCGGAGTCGGCGACAATGATGCTCTAGGGTTCGACTTTCGACTGCCGCTTTTCTTTTTCGATTTTTGACGGTTATTCTTCGGCTCTTCGGGATCATAGTATTCGACTTGATGGCCGAACCAGTCCACCAAACCTGTAAACTGATGTTTAGAGCCCAACCTCGACGCTGCTCTGGCGTAAGGTCTATCTTGGAGGTCTAAGGCGTCTTCCAACTTTGCGTGCATTCCCAAGTATCTGTAAGGCCACTCTTCAAGGTCTCTTCTCTGAGCGAAAGAGACACCTTTGTCAGCTGCAAGAAATTTGACAGCAAGCTCCTCGTATCGTGCAACGCGGTCCTCTTTGGGCGTGTCCCTATCGCTGGAATCGGGTGTAAAGTCTGATCTTTGGCCATCGTCTTCACTCTCTTGAGTTGGAGCGAGCTGCGAGCTTTGATCCGATAAGTCTTCTTCGTTAGAGGACAAAGAAGCGACAATCTGCGACGGCTGTGCCTTTTCCAGCATGTTTCCTCTCTTTTCGCTCATTTCTCTTTCAATCTCTCTGTTACAGGATGCGCAGAACCAGGCGAACCCGCGCTTAGGCTTGTTGAGGATGGGAGGATCGAGGCACAACAAATGGTAGAACTTTTCGCACTTGAGACACTGAATTGAGTCTGATGAGGCAGCCCACTGAAGACACTTTTCGCAATTTTTTGGGTCAGCCAGTAGATCCTGGCCTCGGCCGACTTCCACAAACACATACTCAAACCGTTTGTTAAGAGCTTTGTAGAAGTTTGGCGGCAGGTTGATGAGCTTCTCTGTCGGAAGCACGTCGTACATCTTGATCATGTATCTGTCGTATAACTTGTCAAAGTAGAAATGATTTGGCTTCATTCTGTACTCGTCCAGATCGTCAATTTCCCACTTGTGTTTCACTGTGACCAGACCTCGAAAACTTTGCAGCGGACACTCGTCCTTGTGTAGAGATGCGTATACAACCCGGGAGTCTGTGGCCTTTCTGTTGAGATCTCTGGGTCTGTAGAACCAACAGACTTCAAAAAGATAGTTTTTGGCAGTCTTGCTGCTCGAGCTTTTGTCCTTTTTTGCAAATCCAATGACTTTAGCAATATAAAAAGGCTCTCCAGGAGGCTCGCAGATCATGTATATGTAGTTTCCCTTTCTGATTTTCGTGCCATTTTTCAGTATGAGGGCGTTGTTCTCCACTTTGGCAGATTTCAGGTCCAAAACCGTATTGAAATGGTCTTCTTGGTCGGACGGTGGCTGCCAGTTGAGCGGCACAGCGTCGTCGACGGGGATGTAGAGGTCTTTGAGTTTGTCGGGCACTTTGAGCGCAACGGATTTGGCGCTGTTGGCGTTTTTGAGCGCCATCTCGGCCGATTCTGCCCTGCGCTGTGACGACTTCTTGGACGCTTCGGACTGGGTTCCAATGTCGAACTCGCCCTTCTCCTTGTAGTTGACGTTGACCGTCGTTCTTCTTTTGGGCCGCGACGAATCCATCATGAACTGATTAGCACACGGGGGCGGTACTAGCTCAGCGATGCGATGCGATGTGATGCGATGGCGGTGGGCGCTGGCTGATTCTGCCCACGGGGAAATGCTAACTACCTGGGCTTTTCAGTCCCCCTCCAAACGGTGTCTCGATGATCCCGGAGATCAGACTGTCGCAAGGTCAGACGGTCCGAATCACCTTGTTTGTAGACAAAACGTCTTGTGCAAGTTGTAGTTTTGAAGAGAACAAAAGAACAAAAGGATTTTTCTGGGAAAAAGATTTGTGGAAAGTGACGGACGGACACTTGATTCGAGAACCGGAAATATGGCCTGACAGCGTTTTTGTGTGCGGCCCGAGACAAGAAGATTACATGGGTGGGAAACCTGCAACAGGGTTCGTGTCGCGTTGGCGGAAATGGGCTGGGAGCACAAGTGGGATGTTACAGGAGAGGCTATAAAAGGGAGAAGAGGGAGTGGCAGAGAAAGAGGGTTCTACTGTGGAGCGTCTACGCTGGACGAGACGGGGAGATGGAAAGTGTCGAGGGCATTTCTCCGGGGGTCATTGGTGTGCTTTGGGCTGGGGGGATGGAGCTGGGGCTCAGGAAGCCATTCGCCTCAAGCTTGACCGGGGTTTCAGAGTCGGCAAGAGGGTGAGCGATGCGGAGGCGGGGTCAGAACCACGACGAAGGTGTGGACGATGGTGATCCGTGTGTGATTCACATTTGTTTGCCGGACTCGCCGAGCCATCCCCCTCTTGCCCCCATGATCCGTTCCGCGCTGTTTCTGTTCATCGCTAGAAGCTTCTCCAGTGCTGGCAGCTCGGCTTTTTTTCTCTCGAGACAGGAACTTTCTGGTGCAGAGATGTGGGTAGCTGAATTTTTTTCAGCTCTGTTTAAATGTGTACACGAAAAAAATGGAGAGAGTGTTTGCGGAGCAGCTGAAAGAGACACAACATTGTCGTTCTTTGTGTCACAATGGACGATGATAGAGGAGTTCCGGACATTCCGGGGGACTTGGTCTCTGACGAGGTGGCCAATTACTTGAAAGGGAAGGTTGCGCAGATTCTGCGGACGAGGTACAACTCGTTTCCCGGGTCTCAGCCGGTGAGTTTCACACGGGACCACTTGACAGTGCTGAAGAACAGAGACTATTTGGTGTGCGAGAAGTCTGATGGGCTGCGGTGTCTTTTGTTTGTTCTGATCAACCAGGACACAGGCGAGGAAGGCACGTTTTTGATCAACAGAGAGAACGAGTACTACATGGTTCCGGGGTTCCATTTCCCGCGTACGGCGAAGGACTTTGACTCGTCGCACAACGGGACGATTGTTGACGGAGAGCTTGTTTGGAGCAAGAACCCCGTGACTGGTGTGAAAGAGATGCGGTATTTAATATTCGACTGTCTGGCGATGGACATGACGAGCGTGATGCACAAGAACCTGTGGAAAAGATTGTATCACGCGCAGCACGAGTTCCACAAGCCATATATGGAGCTGAGGCGGGCGTTTGTGGATGTTTGCGCGCAGTTTCCATTCAAATTGGATTTCAAGAACATGACACAGCCGTTCAAAATCAGCAAGATATTCAAAGAGATGAAGAACCTGACGTATGTTTCTGACGGGTTGATTCTGACGTGTTGCGACACGCCGTATCTTCCCGGGACGGACCCTACATTACTGAAATGGAAACCGGCAGAAGAGAATACAATTGACTTCAAGTTGAAGCTCGAGTTCCCGGTGTTTGTGGACGAGGACCTGCCGAAGCACGACCCAAACAGAGAGTATCCGGACTACGACGTGCGGCCGGATATCAAGCTGTACGTGTGGAAGGGCGGGGAGGACGCGGAGGACGAGGACGTGGAGGCGAACATCCGTGCGAACGGCGGCGAGTACCGCGCGAGCTTCAAGAACTACGAGGAGTGGAACCAGCTGACGATCACGGACGAGGAGTGGAACGAGCTGAAGAAGACGGGGGAGTCGTTTAACGGACGGATTGCGGAGGTGCGGCGCAACGAGGCGGGCGAATGGAAGATGCTTCGGTTCCGGGACGATAAGTCGAATGGAAACTTCATCAACGTGGTGTTGAAAGTGTTGAAGTCGATTGATGACTCGGTGAGCAAGGAGGAGCTGATGGCTGCGGAGGAGGAGATAAGAGAGCGGTGGACGGAGCGGGAGAAGAGGAAGAGATTAGCTCCGAGTCAGCCTGCTCAGCAGACGCAGCCGCAACAAAAACGGCCTGGACCGGCGCCGGAGCCTGCAGAGAAAAAGCCCCGGCACGCACAACCTGCCCCGGCCGCGGACGACGACGAGTACTACGAGTCGGACGGGTTTGAAGAGCTGCCCACGTACACCAAGACGAACAGTCCGCGGTACGGCGACTAGTGCGGGACGGCAGCGGGCGAACTTTGGCGGGCCTGGCCCGCTGTTGTAGATTACTGTGCACTGACATGGAGCGGATTGAGTTGGTGTAGCTGATGTACCGTTGATGATTTGTTTTTGATACGATACTTTGGATGTACTTTCAGTTATGTATTATTGATCATCTACTGCTGATGGAAGACCCCTGGCGGTGTTATTTAGGGTACACCGTTGACGGTGTATTATGATGATCTACATTAAACGAAATACCTCATCTCTGATGTACTCTTGTATGATATATTCAGTCGAACAGAGCCGGTAAACTCGCCCGAGTTGCCTTGTAGGGCGATTCAGACGGCTTGCATCTCCAGCTCGCCGATCGGGCCCGCTGGGCTCCTCTGCTATGTACACTACACATACGCCAGCACGGCCGACTTCAACAACAACCGGGCATTCCCGTTGGCCGACGTCACATACGCTCTCTCGGCCACCTTGCGAACAAACCCGTCGTATCCCAACTCAACCTCGCTCTCATCATAATGGTTATAGACCAATCCGGCCTCCTGCATCAGCCGGACGTACGTCTCGGTCTCCTCCAACGAGTACTTTCCAACAGCAATATGCTGCAATCCGCCGTTTCTCTGCAACAATTCAGTAAACTCGCGGTCCCATTGCTCTGGCTTGGCGTAGTGGTTTGGCTCGGTCAGACCGAGAGCCACGGGGATCGTGTCGTTGAGAGCGTACGTCGAACCCGTAGAAAGAACAACCCCTCCGCGTGCAAAGCTCAGATCGCCACTCACAACAGACAACAAGCTCTGGACAAGCTGCAACTCCCTGAACAGAATGTTCTCGTTGCTCGTATTCCGGTACTCGGTAACACGGTTTTGGCAGAAAGCGTTGAAGTTGTCGACCGTCAAAAACACAGCAACCTCCGTCTGCGCAGCGAGCTCGCGCAGAAGAACATCCAGCACATACGTGGAGTTCGTGGCCTGCTGTTTGAACGCATACTTGACGAGCTCAAGCAACGAAGTGCCCGCAGCAAGAGTGAACGCAGCACGCTGCTTCTTCGAGTCGTAGATCGGCTCAAACGGCTGCGAAAGCTTCAAGTCACTGAGCACCGTCTTGTTCAAACGCATGATCTTGCGCAAAAGCTTCTTGGAAGCCTGTGGTTGGTCGTAAAGTCCTGTTTGAGCATTGTATTTGAAGTCCATGTTTCCGTCCAGATACGAACCCGGGTGCGAAACCGGCAGCAAAACACTCTTTTCATCGCCAATAATCCACGCCTGAGCCTGCGTAAGCAGAGCAGTCTTGCCAATACCGGCTTCTCCCGTCAAAATCACCCTGTTATCTTTAGACGATGATTCAAGACTCTTCTCATAAACCTTGAAAAGTTGACCCGTCTCGCGCGCTCTTGCCATCGTAATCGGCTTGCCAAACAGCTCAACGAACTGGTTGCGCTGAAACGAGCCTGCCACGTGCAACTTGCTCAGGCTCTCCCCGTCAAACCGATGGATCTCGCCCAAACGAAGCTGCTTCGTGTTGAACGTCGGAAGACGGCTCAAAAGTTCCTTGTCCGTGGCGCGCTTTGGGAAGTTCGACGTGCGCACCGTCTTTGCAAAGTTTTGGTCATTACCGGTACCCTTCTTGTTCCGGGACGAGTCATACACAGACTTCTTGGAAAACGACTTGGACTTCGCCACCGCCAGCAAAACGCTGGAACCCGACATCAAGCGCACTTGATGGGCTATTCTTCCCCCGGCCAACGTAGCCGACGCGGAACGCACTGATTTGAGCATTGTGTGGGGTGGATGTTGCTTCGTGGTGTCTTTCTGTGAGGATCCTAGAAGTTGATGGTTTTTTTTTTCTCTTGTCGAGAAAAAAAAAAACCTGGCTGAGCTGACGTAAGCAAGATTTTCAACCAGATTATGTCAGCTCAAGAACCGCTGACATAAGCAGCCATCCAAGATTATCTCCGAATTGCGGGCCATTACCCGGCGACAAAACAGACCATATTATTTATAGCCGGTGTGGCTGAACAATTTGCGCCGCAGTCACGCACACTTTTTCCTGACGTGCGAGTTATTGTCCCATTTGTCTAAATTCGTCCCATTTACAAGCACCCTATGGGTAACACCGTGCAAAAAGACGCATTAAAGAGTATATTAGTCAACAAGAAGAGTAGATGCGACAAAAAGAGTCGCGCGACAGAAGTGTCCCGCGAGACACATCTAGCCATATTAGTACACATTGGACTCGGACTTCAAAAAAGAATTTAGAAAAAACACATTAGCGCAGACGCGATCTTGAACTGCCGCACTGTTACAGGTCAAACACCTTCTTCACCTTGGCCAGGTACTTCTTGAAGCCCTTTGGCTCGGCATCGGACTTGGTGACCTCCTTCTTAGCATCGGCAGCCTTAGTCTCGGCCTGTTCAGCCACATCCTTGACGGCTTCCTCAGCCTTGTCTGCGGTTTCGGTAGCGGTTTCCTGGACCTCAGTAGCGGCGTTGGTGGCGGTTTCTTCAACGTTGTCGGTAACCTCAGCGACCTTGGTTTGAGCCTAGAAATGGTTAGTCTATGTGAAGAGGGCTCGTTGTAATCACACTCACTTCTTCTGTGGACATTATGTTATTTGTGTGAGAGTGTAGTAGGATAGAGGGCAAAAAAACGGTGGCGAATTCTACAAGGGGGACAAGGGCCTATTTATAGTGCGCCATGCAAGCCGGGCCAAAACCTGAGGGTGTCAAAACAAAACCGGTTCCCAGTACAAACGCATCAGATACACCGGCCGGTCTTGACAAACAATAGCGCATTGGCGACTTCCGTGGTTACGGCCGTGCACACAAGGATCACCGTGTGCGGGTGCCGCAGGCTTGAGTATGCAAGGGCCGCAGCCCCGGTGGTGCAAAACACACATCCCGTGCACACCGGGCGTCTGTAACGCCACCCACCAGGTGCACCAGGTGATCATTTCACTTTTCCCTGTTATCGATCAGACAAACATAAACAAAGGCTCTTTTTAGCTCTCAGGTTCTGCTGTCGTGCATGAAAAAAGAAACGTGCATGCGAGCACACCAGCCTCAAACCCAGCCGCCGAAAATCTCTGTGTGAGCTGAGAAGAAGAGACAGGGGCCGGGTAACGTTTTGGTGTGTGTCACTTTTGCATATAGGAGGGTCGATCGCCGGGGCCGGGTAATTTGCCGTCGTGATTGTAGCGCCATGGCGGTTCCCCACGGCGGTCCCTCGTGAAAAGAACGACGACTGCTATGGTCTGCCTGTTGATGTCAATTAGGACCAGTTGGCCCAGATAAAACCATTTTAGCTATTTTTAGGCTTTGTGGATGATTGCGGAGTGAGTAGGCGAATTTACCCTCCCATCTTGAACAGGGGCTCCACGTTTCCCTCGCGGGGCTCGCGGGATCAGCTCGGCGGTCGCGCGGTGGAGAGCAGGAGCTCCCCCGGGCTGGAGCTAGTTTTTCCCGCGCCTTGTTCGGGCGGGCGCTGGCGCTGGCGCGCGCCGGGAAAAAGTTGCACAAATTTTGTGTGAGTTTTAGATCTTGTCTACCGCCATCTTCAACTTTATTATGTCCTGTTACTCTCTTCTTGTTAGTTTTAGGGAAGGTAATTTTCTTGAGGAAATAACACCGATCCTGTCTTGAGCGGATATACCCTGGTCGAATACCCTTGTGGCGACCTGTGATTGGATAGAGACGCTGCGCGCACTTTCTTGGTATCGGCGCACACGGTGATTGCACACGTACTCAGATTTAGCGATGGATTTAAGAGTGGGTAGAAAGTACCGCATCGGCAGAAAGATCGGTTCCGGTTCTTTCGGAGACATCTATTTGGGAACCAACATAATCTCTGGCGAGGAGGTTGCCATTAAGCTGGAAAATGTCCGGGCAAAACACCCGCAACTCGAGTACGAGGCCAAGGTTTACAAGGCTCTCTGCGGAGGAGTTGGGATCCCCTTTGTTCGGTGGTTTGGAACCGAATGTGACTACAATGCGATGGTGATTGATCTCCTGGGGCCTTCCTTGGAAGACCTGTTCAACTACTGCAACAGAAAGTTTTCGTACAAGACGGTTTTGCTGTTGGCTGATCAGTTGCTGTGCAGAATCGAGTTTATTCATGCGAGAAGCTTCATCCACAGAGACATCAAGCCCGACAACTTCCTCATGGGAATTGGGAAAAAGGGTTCCCAGGTGAACGTGATTGATTTCGGGCTGGCCAAGAAGTTTAGAGACCCGCGCACGCACCTGCACATTCCGTACAGAGAAAACAAGAACCTCACCGGTACCGCCAGATACGCCTCCATAAACACCCACCTGGGTATCGAGCAGTCGAGAAGAGACGACCTCGAGTCTTTGGGGTATGTTTTGATATACTTTTGCCGGGGTTCGTTGCCTTGGCAAGGATTGAAGGCCGCTACCAAGAGACAGAAGTACGACCGGATCTTGGAGAAGAAGATGGCCACCCCGGCCGAGGTTCTGGCCAGGGGACTGCCAACGGAGTTCAGACACTACTTGAACTACGTGCGGGCGCTTAGGTTCGACGACAAGCCAGACTACATCTATTTGAGACGGCTGTTCAGAGACCTGTTTTGCAGAGAAGGTTATCTTTACGATTACATTTTTGACTGGACCGTTTTCAAGTACAAAATGCACCAGCAGGCACAGCAGATGCAGCACCAACAGGCACAACAGGACCAACAGCAGCAGAAATTGATTCCGGGCGAAGAAGGAGACAAGGCTGCCGAAGACAAGCAAGGAGCAACGGCCGGCCAGACGCAGAACGCAAACCAGGTGACCCTGTCTTCGCAGCAGCAGTACTACCAGGAGCCGGCACAAAACTTTTCCGGTGCTCCGGCCACCACGACTGTGAAACCGCTACTACAGCAGACCCAAAACCAAGCGCAACAAGTACCAGACCCAACGGCCAACAACGCTCCTGCACAGAGCTACCGGGTGCAGGTTCAACAGCAGGCGGCTGCGCAGCAACAGCCACCTCCGCCACAGCAACCGCAGCAATCGGCGCAGGCGGGTGGGCAGAACAACGCGATCACGTGGATTTGAATTGGTTTTGTGTTTTTTCGCTCTCATGAAGGCGGCCAGCGGATTACATAACTGCAGGTGATCTTGTCCGGCTTCAGCTCAACTCCGTTCATTATCTGTTGGGAAACAAAGACGTTGTAAATGGTACACTGTCAAACGGTTGTCGCTGCCCAGATATTCTTTGAAACATGAAGTTTCTCTTGCTAATCCAGATGGGGCGGGCCGTTCCTCTGTTATATCTATCAATATAATTATTGTGTTCGACGAGAGTAGAAACTGTAGACTGGAATGAGATTTGCACCGCCTTGTTTTATATTTTTGATTATTTTTCCGGATATGTTTTTACGCTTCTCCACAATTTCTTGGGGATTTCTACATGAATCTCTTTTCTTTGCGACGGATTACACGGCAACTTTGCACAACACGAACACTTAGCACTGTGAGGATGTCGGATATACTTTTTGGAACGACCACGACGCTGAATCGGTTTTCGTTCTTGCGGGGCGATTCCGAGTTTGTGAAGCGTGCTATTTGCGAGCCTGAGAGTGGAACAAGGTTGGTGTTTTACAAGCAGGATGGGCGGAACGGGGTTCGTTCTTTTGCACGTAAGGCGTCTGATGGCACGCACCGGCTGTTGGTGTTAGAATTGGCGCGATTGCCTGAGGAATTGCGGGGTTTATTGGGGGATTGGGCCGAAATGAATGCTTCTAGAAGCAGTTTGATTAGGGAAAAGGTGGGTGCTGTGTTTCTTGGGCTGGACGAGGAGGGTGTTGAGAGTCGTTTTTTGATGAGCGAGAATTCTTTGAGTGGTGAGAAGCCCAAAGAGCCTGTTTTCCGGTATAAGGAGTATCAGGGGATTCCATATTTCTCTGTGGACACTACAAACAGCACGGAACTCCAGCAATATCTCAACTCCGTCCACGGGGACGTTTCCTTTATTGACACCATGGTGCAGGGAATGACGCTGTCGAAAAACGACGCGTCGCTTTTTGCCTACTCGAAGATGTACATGGACTGGCTGATGCGGAACCAGTTTTGTCCCGGGTGCGGGTCGAAAGTGATTCCCGTGGAGGCTGGGACGCGGTTGTTTTGTGTTTCTCCCGCGGAAGCGGATTGTCCCGTGAAGCGCACCGCGGTGAGCAACGTTTGTTTCCCGCGGACGGACCCGGTGGTGATTGTTGCTGCTGTTTCTACGGACGGGAGTCGGATTTTACTGGGGACCAACAAACGACACGTGCGCAACGAGGGCTCCAAGGCAATGTACTCGTGCATTGCAGGGTTCATGGAGCCTGGCGAGACCATCGAGGAGGCTACGTTGCGGGAGATCTGGGAGGAAACGGGTGTGGCAGCACAGGACGTGCGGATCGTGGCGAGCCAGCCGTGGCCGTTCCCGGCAAACCTGATGATTGGATGTCTGGGCGTGGTGGAGTTCAACGGGAAGAACGAGAAGATCAATTTGGGATTGGATCAGGAGTTGGCGGATTGTAGATGGTTTGGGGTGGAGCAGGTGAGAGAGCTGTTGGCAGGCGGGGATGTAGAGGGCGTGTTTTTGCCGCCAACGGGGTCGATTGCAAATGAGTTGATCAGCAGGGTGGCCAACCAGGGGTTATAAAGGGGGCCGTGAAGCGTCCTTCGTCACAATCACAGTGATAGACACCTTTAGAGGACATCAACGTTACACCAGCGACGCCAAATCAGCTGAAAAAGGCTGTTCTCAGTCCAATGACCCTAGGACTTTGATGAAGAGAGCTCAAATCATTATTTTAGGCACGAAAAACAGTATTTTTTCAAGCTCTAAATATGGTAGCAGACAATATTTAACATATTCCCCAGCACTCCGTTATCCTCCTCTTATTGGGAACCGCCCGATTGGGGCTCTTCCGGAATTCTCCCGGGCTTCGCAATCATCGCTAAATTCAGTCAATTCAGTCCGGTAAAACCTATATACACTCTCAACAATCAGTATTCAACAGTCATTTATGTCATAAGGAGGGGTTGCAAGCTACCATGATCGGCCACGCGGGCTGCTCCGTTTCGCTTCGCTCCGCCCGCTACTTCCTCTGCTCCTGCTGCTTCGCAATATCCTCCGCAGTCGGCATTCCCTCCGTCACCAGCTTCTCCAACGTCAACTTCTGGTCCGCCAACATCTCCTTCGTCTTCTCCTGCTCCTCCTTCAACAGCTTCTCTCCGTTCTCCTTCAAATAGTTGTACATGTTCAGGTAATTTTGCTGTCCCTGCTGTCTGATCAGATCCAAAGGCATCTTGCGCGGTCTCGTTGCAACACCCAACAGCGAAGAAGTCAGCGAGGAACCACCAATCTTGGCCTGATCCTTGTCCCACTGTTCTCTCAAACGAGCCTCTCTCTCGGCAAACTCCTCTGGGATCCGCTTCTTGTCCTTGAACGACGCCAAAATCGGTCTCACGTCTTTGATCGGCTGCGTAGCAAGGTACTCCAAAAACGGAATCAACCGCACCAGACGGTCATCCTTGGATCCGTCCCAAGAGTCGATCGGAATCGCGTTCTCCGGCTGCATCGAGTATCCGTCCTCGTTCGGATCAATCATCACCAACTTGGCCAGATCTCTGTTCATCAGAGACACATCCTTGATGATCTTGCCGTCCACAGACCGACAAGCTTCGCGGAACAGAGAATACGAGATGAACGCGTGGTATGGGTCCAATTTGGCAACCATCGTCTCCACAAAGGCCATCGGCGACTTGGTGAAAATCACAATCTCGTAGTACTGCGACAAGTATCCCAAAAAGTAGTCAACGCCAGGTCTCTTGGCCGTCTTCCAACCCTTCTTGTAGTCCCAGTCGGAGTGGATCAGCAGATCGTCGAGCTCCAAAACCAATGTCAATGGGTGTCTGTAAGGCTCTGGAAGCGGAGCAGGCAACAGATCCGTGAAAGCCGGCTCCGAGAACACGTTGGTCACTCCCAGAAGTCTTCTGTGGAACCTGGTCCAGATCTTGCCAGGCGTGTACCCGTTCTCCTCAGCGTTGTAGTAATCCTTCTCCTCCTCTGGATCCCAGTCACGGCAGATGTACGCGCCACCGGCCACGGTACCACCGAGCAGAGAATACCAGAACAGTTTCATCAGACGCTCCTTCTTCTTGTCGATCGACGACTTGACGTTGTTTCTGCGCTTTTTAGGCTGACCAAAGTCGTCGGGGTCCGAAGAGCCAGGGGATTCTGTGCTGGAGGACTTCTCCGATTCGGCCGTTTGGGTCTTTTCAGCCGCGGGATCCTCGAAACCGGCCTTGGCCAGCATGTCGTCGTCCAAAACAGACTTGTAGCCCTTGTCGGTAGCGTCCTTCTTGTCGGCGAACCCTCTGAAGAGGATTGCGTTTCTGGCGCTGTTTTGCGCGGCCGGCCGCAGCACGGCGCGCTGCTGTGTTCTTGCAAGCGTTCTCGAGGCTCCGAGCGCCACGCGCAGGGCAGTTCTCGCGTGCGACATGGTTGAATAACAAACAAAAGAGGGATAAGGGGAAGTTGACGAGTTTGATTTTCATTTTTTTTCGCAGAAAAAGTCTGACAATTTCCGAGCGTGAAAAATTTTTCGAAACGACGACGTAAGGACAGCCAAGGACAGTCAAAGAAAGCCGATCGAACTCTCCTGGCGGGGTTCAGCGATCTTTGACAAGTCATCTGAAGACACATGCCTTGTGTGTAGAGGCTCTGTGGGTAAACACATCTCTTACGTGACGTCCAGGACCCCTCAAGCCCCGTCAGATACAGCACTACAAGGCTAACTACACTCGTACAGCTACAGTAAGACTGCCAGGCTGCAGTCCATCAACGGACAACGGACGCACTAGACAAGCCATCCCCCCGTAGATACCCTCCTTAATATGTATCAGTCTATAGGTCATCATCATTTCATGGATCAATACCATAGGTAGACCTCCAACGACGATGGTTTTAAAGCTGAGGCTCTGCGAGCGTTGTTCTCGAACAACCAGCATGCGGCATACGCCGTCTGTGTACATGTCATACAGCCGGCGACCGCTACTGGTAAATGTCCTTGTATAAAGAAGAAAGATAAATATTCTAAAGAAACATAAAAAAATTCATCCTTTTATATTTTCAACTCGCGAATTTCGTAGGCGAATAATTCACATTCTCTTCTTCCTCAGCACTATGACCGATCCATTGGCCTCCCAGCTCAGCGCGTTCAAAAAGTCGATCCGCAACAGCTCGACGACGCTGCCACAGCAGAGGCGTGTCGTGGAGAGCGCGCGCCCCGCGGCGCGGCCTGCGGTGAAAAGGACGCTCAACGGCACTGCCTCCGACACCGAGTACGACTCGGACTCTAAGCGGTCGCGGCGGGCCGTGGAGGGTAATGGCGAGCTCGACGGCGACGGCGACGGCGACGGCGACGGAGATGCAGCAGACAGTCTTCCTGGGTCTTCGTTGTCAATCCGGCTCATGACAGCGTCGGATTTCATCAAATCTAGCGACAGACCCGTTCGTATCGAGGACCTACAGCGGCACATGCGCACACGTGTCGACCCAAAACTGCTCAAGTGTCTCGCCAACGTCGACCGTATCAAGTACGACCCGGTCCACAAGACGCTCGAGTACCTCTCGCTGCACAACATCAAGACGGGCGACGATCTGCTCAAGGTGCTCGCAAACCAGCCGACGTTTGCGGGTCTGTCGGTGAAACAGCTCAAGGACGGATGGAACAGGTGTCTAGAGACGATTGCCGAGCTCGAGCGTGAAAATAAAATCATTGTGCACAAAACCAAAAAGGAAAACTCACCGCGTCACATCTGGCTCAACATCGGGGCGTATCCGATCGGCGGAATGGTGGACCAGGAGTTTTTCAGTATCTGGTCGAAGGTCCGTGTTCCCAAGGGCGACGAGCTCACGTTGAAGCTGCTGGAAAATGGTCTGAAGCCGACAAACGTTGATCCAGAGAGTATCAGAAATAAAAAGGTGACCCCGGTTCAGGAGAGAAAACAGAGGAAGTCTCGTCGCGGAAAGATTACAAATACCCATATGAAGGGTATTCTGAAGGACTACTCCAAGGGGGGTGTTTAGCCGCGGATTGCTCCCCAAAGGCAGTCTCCAGCCTCTAATATGTACACTACGTTATTGCTCGTCCCCGTTCGCATTCAATACATTACCAGCTACTCTAACTCTTTTCCTTGCGGCTCTTCTCCTTCTTCTCCTTCTTCTCCTTCTTTTCCTTCTTTTCCTTCTTCTCCTTCTTGCTCTTCTTCTCCTCATCGTTCGTCTCGAGCTTCCGCTTCGTCTTGGCTGGCTTACCCGACTGGGCCTCGGCAAAGTCCCCAGCACCATAGCCCGTTGGGAAGTGTCTCATTCTCAGATCCGTGTGCTGCTCGACATCGTTCCGCGCAACGACAACCTTCGAGTAATCGATCGCAGGAATCACCACCTTTTCCGAGATGCTGTAGAATCGCGAAAACTCTACCCCGCGCACCTCTTTGAGCGTCTTGCTGTCGCCCGAGGCGGCCAGAACCTTGTACTTGGACGTGGGCCCATCCACGGCTTTGAGGTCTTCTTCTAAAGTGTACGTGGCGTTCTTCACCTTGAACTCCGTGCCGGTCCCGAGACTCAGGTCCACCGGCAGCTTCTTGAGCTTCTTGAGATTGAGGTCGCTCGGACACTTGATCAGCCACAACTGTTTGTTCTTGAGGCTCGCAGGCGAGATCTGCGAAAGCGTCTTGAGGTCGGCCACCTGTTTGTACGCCTTTGGCGGCGAGAACGTGTAGTCTTCTTCGCCCGACGACTCTATATCGGAGTCGCTCACGCGCTCATTCGACAGCGGCTGCGAGGTCATGGTGTCGGTGAAGTGTTTCGTATCAGCAGTGTTAAGAGGAATAAAATTTTTTTTTTTTTTTTTTGTGAAGCATTTTGAAATATTTTTCGCACCCCTGAAAAATTATCAAGTCTATAGAGATATGTGGATATGTATGTAGAGCTGTGTTTATGGAAATATGAGAGGGAAAAAGGTGTGGTTTTCTAGTCCGCTTACGCGGCCAAGACTCAGTAGTCTCCGCTGTTGAAGATCGAAATATCCACCGCCGCCTTGACATCCTCAATATCCAAACTCTCCATCCCCTTACTCAATCCCTTGCCCTTCAGCTTCTCGTTCAATGCTCTAGCCTTCTCGGCAAACGACAGATACTCAGACTCGTCTCCCGTCACATAAGAACCCGTGAAAACACCCACCTCGAACGAACTGATCTCTGGAACCGCCGTGTTGTTCAAGATCTGCGAGTTGAGCGTGTCGTCTCTAGAGACCACCGGAGTCAATGCGAGCTCCATCTCGTGGTCCTTCAGTCTGGTGTCCTTCACACAGCACGCCACCAGGTCCTCCAGCTTCTGGTAGAACACGTGGTCGGCGCCGATCGCGTCGGAGATCTCGTCGTCGCTGCGGTCATACCCGACGAGCGCACGCGTGTCGGCCAGATCGATACCGTAGATGTGGTTGTGTCTGATGGCCGGACAGCACGACGCAATGTACACTTTTCTGGCACCGGCCTCGCGGGCCATGTTGATGATCTCCTTCGACGTGGTTCCGCGCACAATCGAGTCGTCCACCAGCAAAACAGACTTGCCGTAGAACTCAGAAGCCATCGCGTTCAGCTTTCTACGAACCGACGACTGTCTCTGTTTCTGATCCGGCATGATGAAAGTACGCCCAACATATCTGTTCTTGATGAAACCTTCTCTGTACGGAACGTCGAGCGAGACGGCACATTGCAGAGCCGAGTGTCTGGACGTGTCTGGAACAGGAATCACCACGTCGATCTCCTTGCGAACGTCCTGTCCGCGGGCTCTAAACTGCTCCACAATGTTGTGTGCCAGCTTCGTTCCCATCTCCAAACGTGACCGGTAGACACTGATCCCGTCCAGAACAGAGTCCGGTCTCGCAAAGTACACGTACTCGAAGATGTCCGGCGTGTACGACTGCATCGCAACAACCTGTTTGAACTCAGGCTGCATCGTGGACTTGGGTATTATCACAGCCTCGCCGGGCAAAACGTCTCTGTAAACCTGGAATCCGTGAGCCTTGAGAACAACAGACTCCGACGCAAGCATGTAGTCCTTCGACCCGTCCTCCTTGAGTCTCTCGCCAATCAAAAGCGGCCGTATCCCGTGCGGATCACGGAATCCAATGATCCCGTATCCGGCAAGCATCGAAACACACGCATAAGCTCCACGAACCTTCTCCATGACTCCCTTAAGAGCCTTGAAAATGTCGCTGTTGTTCACTCTCGACTTGTCGTACGTGGCCAGCTCGCTCGCAAACAGATTCAACAAGAGCTCAGAGTCGGAATCAGTGTTGATGTGACGATGAACAACCTCATCCATGTACTGTTTGAGCTCGTCTCCGTTAGTGAGATTACCGTTGTGCGACAAAGTGATTCCAAACGGAGCGTTCACGTAGAAAGGTTGTGCTTCAGAAGAAGCGCTCGACCCGGCCGTCGGGTATCGAAGGTGCGCAATGCCCATGTTACCGACCAGACCCGCCATTCTCTGCTGGGTGAACACGTCAGAAGCCATTCCGCTGCCCTTACATTGGTAAAGTCTTCCTCTGGTTCCGCAGGTGACGATCCCCGCTGCATCCTGGCCACGGTGCTGGAGAAACATGCACCCGTCGAGAAGCTCGGACGCGCAGTTGGTCTGCTGGTCTGCCAAAACTATGCCCAAGATTCCACACATTTTGACGTTGATGTCAGGAAAAGAGTGTATTAGTAAGAGAGTTCTGGGTTTGAATCGTTTTTATAATCCCAGCCCTGTAAACGGTGCTCTCCCGTATCAGTTCCTGTTTTGGTGCGGCCCTTTGTCGTCCTGCGCGTTGTCTATTCAGCCGTATTGTCTGGCTAACAAGTGAAAATTTTCAATAAATTAGCGTATGGAAATTTGAAAAATTTCAGTAAAAAAAATTTGAAAAGTGACTCCTGCGCGTCGATCGACCCATCTACGCGCAGCGTCGCAAAGCGTCGCGTGCACAGCCCGGGGAACGAATTTGAAAAAAAAAAAAATATCGAAAATATCAAGACCCCATTCGTGACAAGTAAGAATCCTCAAATTCCCCCTCCGCCCTCCGATGTCGCACAACGACACGTTCATGGAGACGTTCTCCAGCGAGCAGCGGCCGCCAAGCGCGGTGGAGAAGCTTGAAATCGAACGTCAACAGCTCATTCTCGACTACAACAGAAAGATCATGGACGGGCTTCTCGAGGAGAACGCCACGAGACCCGTGCGTGTTGCGCAGGTGAACGTTCACGGGGCAGGCAGACAGTTTCGTGACACGTTTCTACAGCGTCAGCTGTCTTTATTGCTCACTCAGAACGACCAACTCAACCTCGGACAGTTTCTGCATAACGTTGACTACACGTCCTACAACTTCCTCAAGACGAGGGCCGTCGAGAACGTGTTCACCAACGTCGAGCCGCTGCCAATGAAGTCTCCGTTTACGTCCACAAACACTCTCGAGGTCGCGGCCCACGTGCACGTCCAACCGGTCAAGAAGCTGTTCATGAAGGTTGGCACCAACGTCGGTAACGGAGAGGGAGACGGATATCTGTCTTTGCAATGGAAGAACATTTTTGGCGGCGGCGAGAGTCTTGCGTTCGACACTAACATGGCATCCAATCAGATCGGAACACGCAACCGATCGCAGTATCTGCTCAACTACAGCATGCCGATCAATAATAACCCCGACTACCGCTTCGACTCCATCTACTACCATTCGTCGCGATTCATTGACTACACAACCTACCACGAGCAGAGTGTGAACGGGATCACCAACAAAATTTCCACCAACCACCTGCTTTCGGAACACCGTCTCTCGCACGAACTGTCACTGGAGACGCTACTGCGATCCGTCAGACTCGAACACTCACCCAACGGGTACCGGAACAACTCGCTGATCAACGACTACCACCTGTTCAGTGCCGGCGACTCGCTCAAGACGAGCGTAGTGTATTCTGTTGCACACGATACCAGAGACGTGTCAATTCTGCCCACGTCGGGCCATTTGCTCAAGTCCACGATGGAGTACTCGTTTCTGCCGGGCTCGAACTTCCTCAAGGGCAGTGTGGAGCTCTCCACGGCATGCAAGCTCGCGTCGTTTTTGACACTCAGCATGAGTGCTCGCACGGGACTCATCAAGTCGCTCGCGGGAGCGGTGTTGCACCCAATGGACAAGTTCCAGCTCGGAGGACCAAACGATCTGCGCGGATTCATGGTGTCTGGAACCGGTCCAAAACACATGGGCATGAGCGTTGGAGGCGACGGGTTCTTGGCTTTGGGAGCCAGTGTATTCACGCGAGTCCCGTTCGTGTCACGTGACTCCAACTTTCGACTACACAGTTTCGTCAACTCTGGGAAACTTGTGAATTGGCAGCAAACGGGGGTGGCACAGCTGGCAAAAGAGATGAACGTGTCTATGGGAGTCGGTGTGGTTTATGCCCACCCGGCCGCGAGATTCGAGCTCAACTTTGTGCTCCCGGTGGCAGTTCATCACGGAGACGATTTCCGTAAAGGGGTTCAGTACGGAATCGGATTGTCTTTTATGTGATTGTATATAGTACAGGACGTGTTGAGAATATAGAAATTTAGAGTTGTCTCTACAGACCCATTTTCCGCTTTTCCTCGATCAGCTCCGCGTGTAGTCGGATCACCTCCGGGATGATAATGCTCTCTATGTCCACGTGATTTTCCTTCTGTTCTTCGCTCAATCTGATCCAGCGCTCGCTGTCGCCCGTGACAAACATAACTTCCCGTTTTCTTGTTTGCAGTAAATTGCCAATCACCAGTTGGTGGTTGTACCTTTCGAGGGCTCCGCGGGCCTTTTTGATGAGAATCGAGCTGTCTGTTTCGAGCTTGAACGAAACAATCATCGAGATCGGCGCCCACGAGTCCACGAGTCGACTGAGAAACTTCGGCACGGGCTCCAGGTCCACCACGAGCTTTCCGCCGGACTCCTGCGACTGGATCTTGTGGTCGGGGACTCTCGACGACGGCAGGAAGAAGTCCGAGACCGCGGCGGCCAGATAGAACATCGCGTCCGATCCAATAACAGACAGTTCCTGGGCAATCAGCTTAAGCGTGAACAGGTACTGGTGGACTGTGGTGAACGGAACAAGCAAAAGCAGGTTGTTTTTCTGCGCGTATCTGTACTTGCGCAGAACCACAAGCATTTCCTTTTGGAACGAGTCGTCAACCTCGACTTTCCCGTCGGCGGACTCTGTCATGTAGTCAAGGAAACAGTTGGTGGTATGACTGTAGTGCCGGGAGTATGGCAGCAGGGAGAACTCTCTGTGCAAAAACACCACCGCGTAGCCGTTCTCGAGAAAGTACTCGGCGGACGTCGCTCCACGGGTTCCGGCACTGAAGTTGTCGATGAACCGCACGGTGTTGTTCTCAAGGGGAACGGTGGTTCCGCCGGATGTCACCAGAACGATCTTATTCTTTTTCAGGTGGTGGTAGTTGATGAATTTGGCCACATCGCTCGAGATCTGCGACAGATACGGTGGGGGTTTGTGCAGACGAAAGTAGTTGTCCTCGTCGATGGGCTTGGCGGCCGGGAACTCGGGGATCGAACGGTCAATGGCCGAATCTGTCTCAGGGTTGGACGTGTGCACGCGTGACATGTGTAGTTGGGGCGTGTAGTTGGGGTGTGTAGTCGCCGGACTGTATCTGTTTTTTTATTTTATTTTACTGACCCAAAGTTTTTTTTCACGTCTTTGCGACAACTCTCTTTCTGCTATACAACATGTACCACATTCAGCCGGGGGAGACGGTTGCGTTCCTGGACATACGTCTGGGTCCACGGGACATTGGCCGGATCAAGATCCTGCTGTACACGGACAAACTGCCCCGGACTACAGAGAACTTCCGGCAGCTGTGCACGGGCGAGTACCGCGAGGAGGGCCGTCCCGTGGGCTACAAGGGCAGTGTTTTCCACCGCGTGATTCCCGGGTTCATGGTTCAGGGCGGCGATATAGTTTACGGGAACGGAACGGGCAGCAAGACGGTGTTCGGTAGTGACACATTCCCCGACGAGGGTTTCTATTACCAGAGTGAGTGACAGAATACGATACCATATACGCGAAAACGCGAAAGTGGAAACAAAGTATACTAATTAAGATAGACTTGCCGATGACAGTGGCTATGGCCAACTCGGGCCCGGACACCAACGGTTGTCAGTTCTTCATCAATCTCGCTGCAAACGACTTTCTCGATGGTAAGCACGTGGTCTTCGGCCGTGTGGTCGAGGGCCAGCAGGTTGTAGAGACCATTGCCGGGGTCTCAAGGGGGAATAATGACCGGCCGAGCATAGAGGTGACAATCTCTGAGTGCGGGGAGATGTAACACCCCACACGCGTGCGCGCACGCACAGCATCACGTACCAACATAATCAACATCATACAACGCAAACCTTACTCGTACCTGTATCTCCTTACCCTGCTACATCTCTACACCGCCGAGAGACACAAATGTTCGCTGTGTTTCCACGGTCTTGTTGTGGCGGGGCGTGGCGCGGGGCCCACGGACGCTGCCCAATGAAAAATCCGCGCGGCCGGAGTCAACGCCCACGGCGCCGGTCGCGCTCGCACGCGGGGCTTGCCCGCAAACGGCCGCGCGCGGCCGCGCGCTGTGGCTTGTGCACCACTCTGGTCGCCCCACCGCACGCCACCGAAAAAAATGTTTATTTTTCTATCGTCTTGTTTATCACAAGAACACAACAAAACACAATCATCCGGCTACAATTGCGTCTCAATGTCCGCAGATTCGGCAGTCGAACAACAGTCCGGCACGGGTGCCGTTGCCAGCAGCACGGGCGCCGACGCCACGGCCCAGACGTCTGCTCCAGCCACCGCAGGCGCAAATGCGACCGAGACCGAGCAGGAGACAAAGCCGGAGCCAGCGAGCGAGCCGGGCAGCGGCAGCGCAGCCGGCCTGGACGCCACCGACGAGCAGGACACGCCCGAAGACTTGGGAGTGAGTCCTGCCAGTGCCATTGACGGCGGGCGCGAGCTGTCCAAGACGGTTTTGTATGTGGGAGGGATCCACAAGTCTGTGACAGAGGAGGTTTTGCGGGACCTTTTTTCGTCTTTGGGGGCTCCGATCCAGAGCATCAAGCTGCTTTATGACAAAAATAGACCTGGGTTCCACTACTCGTTCATCGAGTACGCGAACAACGCTGCTGCAGACGCGGCAGCCAAGTCTTTGAACGGAACAATTCTCGCCAACTACCCTTTGAAGATCTCGTGGGCGTACCAGACGCAGCAGCTCAAGGCAGGCGACGCGTACAACTTGTTTGTCGGCGATCTTTCGCCCGAGGTGGACGACGAGACGCTGTCGTCGACGTTCCGGGGCTTTGCGTCATTTGTTCAGGCCAACGTGATGTGGGACATGAAGACGGGCCGGTCCAGAGGTTACGGCTTTGTGTCGTTCCGCGACGCCCAGGACGCAGAGAGATGTCTGCAAACGATGAACGGCGACGTGGTGTGCGGACGCGCGATCAGACTAAATTGGGCCGCGTACAAGCTTCCGAACCAGACACCAGCTCCTGGTTTGAACATCTCGAACGCAGGCCACCACCACGCAAACGGCGGCGCAGGTATGCTCGGCGGCAGAAACATGGCCATGGGTCAGCAGGGGCTTGTTGGCGGGGGTCAGGGCCAGAACAAGGTGCCAATCATGGGTCCGCAGTCGTACGAGATTGTGTTAAGACAGGCTCCGAACTGGCAGTGCACCGTGTATCTGGGCAACCTGGCGCACTTCAGCACGCAGAACGATCTGATTCCTCTTCTGCAGAACTTTGGATACATTGTAGACTTCAAGTTCCATCCGGACAAGGGCTGTGCTTTTGTTAGGTACGACTCGCACGAGCGCGCCGCGCTGGCCATTGTCCAGCTGACAGGTTTCACCTTCAATGGGAGACCGCTGAAGTGTGGCTGGGGGAAGCAGCAGAATAATGGGCCGTCTCCGATGAGTTATATGTATCGGAGATGACGAGGCGACGAAGAGGCAGCTGGAAGGCAGCTGGAAGGCTAATCTGACAAGGCATTGCCTTGCAAGAACGGTGTAATGTGCAGTTCCAACGAATTATGCATTAGCAGAGTGTTGAAAGTTGGCACGCGAGATCGTGTCGGTGTAGAGATGAAGTGAGATTACAAACCCCGGGCCATCGCTGCCTGGATTGTCTATAAAATGCTTTCAGCGAGCGAAAAGTGCAGCGTTTTTGTCTGTGTAGAGATGTGATGTAGATTTACAAGTCATTTGGCCTATTTGATTTGTCTATGAAGATGCTTGTGGTGGTTTAGTATTCGCTGAGCTCGGAAAGCTCGCTAAAAGGACTGCCTCCTGGCGTTTGGGTGCGGTCCAATGTCGAACGTTGGAGCTCCTGCTGTCCGCTGATGATACTCCCCCGTGTCTGCACCGGCACTGGTCCCCTCATAAGGCTCGGGATCCCCGTAATGCTCGGCATCCACGTCTGCTGTGTCTGCCACATCCGTGTACTTTCTGTCCCTACCGAAAAACCTCTTCACGTCGTCCTTTGCGGACGACGCGCGGCGACGGAGGTCCGTCCACGGATAGTTGTCCCCGTTCAATGTGGTATTCACGCGCATGAGAGTGCCCATCGTGTTGGATCGGGAGAAATTGTCCGTCATGGTGTGCTGGGTCTGCATTGTTTGTGCTCTGCGCAGCGTGTGGATCGCCTGGAGATCGTCTCTCATCTTAATCTTATCGGTGGCGAGCATGATGGCGCGGTCTATGGCGTATGGGAGGCCTCTGTGGCGACCACGGACCATCATGGCGACAATGACAAGCTTGGAAAGGGTGGTGAACTTGCCGCAGAAGGAGGTGCTGATGTTTGGGTAGCCGAGACTGAGGCCAACGGTTCCGTAGGCGGAGGTGATTTCAAACAGGACGCTGAAAATGGAGAACGAGGTGTCGTCTGCTGTGAGTTTCTTGCTCTCGGCGATGCAGATGATGAAAAGGCCCAAAAAGACAAACCACAGGTCAAAAGAAAGCTGTCTGCGCAGATGTGTTCCAATAAAGGAGGTCTTTTCGTGCTCGTTTTTCGACTTGTCAGTGTTCTGCGGTCCTTCGGAGTCGATATAAACACCGAGAGACTGTTCCTCGTACACGTTGGTTCGACGGATCGAGATGGCCAACGGCATCACCGAGATGTACATCATAACCATGTAGCTGACCTGGACGGCAGGGCTCAACTTTGCGAGATCCACGACGGCGAGTCCGGCCGTACGCGTGGAAACGGCCTGGAACAGGCCGTCGAGCACGCGGTAGCCACGTGGGATCGCATGCAAAACGCTGCGGTGGAAGTCGAGGATGATGAAAAGCAGCCAGTCGATCGAATTGAGGATGATGAGCACAAAAAACAGCCACCATGTTGGTCCGGAGGGAAATAGCAGCGTGAAACACCGCCGTGGGTGGGCGAGCAGAAACTCCAGCGACTCTTTTCGCAGCGTGAGTGGTCTCGTCAGCTTGTACAGGAGCCAGATGAGGAAACGAAGAAATATCGGGAACCCTGTGTTGCCGATAATGATAAAGAAGCACGAAAGGATCATCACATAAGCGTTCTCGCGGAACGAAGCCATCGAGTCGGGCGTGATGGTGTAGCCCAGATCGTTGAACAGACTCTGCGGAGTGAAAAATCCCCACCACGCAGGAGAAACTCCGTCTTCTCTCAGCACACGAGAGTAGTGTTCGCTGTGTGTGATGAACGGCAGGAAAAACACCAGTCCAATAAGGTGAAAACCAATGTAATACACCAGCAAAATCACGCTCAACAGTTTGAGTGCACGGTACTCCACTCCTCCCAGCTCGTCCTTCTGCTGCTCGGTCAATGCGACAAACGTCGAATTGCGGCCGATCGTCGCGTTCCACGACAGGAAGTTGTGCTGCACGTTTCTGCTCGCACGCGAGTACAAACTAGCCAGATCCTCGTCGGAAAAGGCTTCCACGTCGCCGTACGTCGTGGTATTCGACCGAACGGGTCCAGACAGAGTGTTGGTGAGCCGACGGCCGAGTCTCTGGAACCGACTGCCGCGCATGTTGCGTCGCAGAAGCTTGTCAAACGTCGGCGACTTGACAAAGTTCGCGCTCTTCTTCGCCGCGTGCGCGTCCTCACCCGTCACCACATCCACCGTGTGTGCTCGTTTGTTCAGTTTCGTGCCGTGCTCGGTGTCTTTCTGTGTTGGCAGAGTCACCACGTGCGACTGAGTGCGCCCCACGTTCCTGAACCCGATAGGCGTCTCCTCGTCATCGCTCGCGTCGCCGTGGTCCGGAGGTGTTTCGCTCGCGTCCTTGCTGCCGAGCGTGGAAGCGTCGTCGGAGTCAAATTCCGCGGAAAGATCGCTCTCGTCTGCGGGAGTAGCCGTCGCCGGCGACGGCGAGTGCGCCACGTGATTGCGCCGTGGCACCTGTGGCTCGCTGAACTGGATCGACGTGTGCCGGTGAGTCCCATGGGCCGGTTTGTCGCTTTCCTGGGGGTCACCCTGCCGCATTCTCTCCATCCGCTTCTTCTGTTTCTGCAACCGCTTCAGCTTGCGCCGCCTGATATCCTTCTTGTGCTTGCTCAGATGCCCCGGCAGCTTCGTGCGGTCCCGCTCCGCAGGCCCGCGGATCACCAGTGCCGGCCCGGACTCGTCGTCGTTCTGGTTCTGCTGCATCATCGAGATCGACATGTACAGGTCGCGCGGGTCCACGTCGTGGCTGCCGCGTCGGGGCGGTTTCGGAAGGCTGGCGAACTTGATATCCCGTGTAGGTGGCGCAGCAACCGGAGCCACCGTATCCACGGCATGCGGTGACGGTATGCTCCCCGGAGACTCCTCGTCATCGCTCGGCTCACTATAATGAACAACATCATTGTACGCCTCGTGGTCGAGCTCGGAATCTGCCTCGTCTGCGTCCACCACCTCCACAGCACTCTCCTGAATATGTGGGATGCGCTCCATGCTGCGCAGCTCGATCGTGTCGTCCACAGCACTCCCGTGCTTGCGGTACTTATTCAGCCTCGCCCCAAGGTCCTCAGAAGCGTTGTGCGTGTCGTAACGTTCGCCCGTGGCACGCGAACGGAAGTTCGTTGTGTTTGTGCGGTTACCGCGCAAGTTCCCTGCAGTGGTGTCCATCGTTTGACTGCGAAACGCCGCCAAAGTCGCCGTTCTGCGCATCCGGAAGTTGCGCATCGACCGCTCTTTGATGTCGTCAAACGACTTCTCAAACCAAAAAAGCCGCAGAAAAACCACCGCCGAATGGATGAAAATCGGCGTCGTCAACATCGCAATCATGTAGATCACCATCTGCTGGAACAGCGTCAAATCGTTGACGTCGACCGTGTTTAAACCGGCCTGCGTCGACGCCCCGGCAGCAAAAACAAGCGAATCAATGTATGAAATGTTCTTCTTCGGGTAAATCAACACCGAGCCTATCATGACCCACACCACGATGTACGCATAATGCGCAGCAAGGAAGTTGGGCAGCAGTTTGTGCGCAATCGGGCCCACCGTGTCCTGTATTTTGTATAGTTTTTTGCGAATTCGGTAGCCTACCGTCTCCTTCCACCGCACGTTCATGTCATTGTAAAACGAAATGCTCCGCCGCGGCAGTGGCGCCCTCCTGTGCGTCCCTTGTGTCTTCATAGCGTCCTGCTATATGCTCATAGTCAAAAGGGAAGATGTGCAAGAGAAATGACGTAAATTTAGGCTGTGTAGGCCGAGAAGAAAATGATTTGTCTGCGTAGCGTCCTAGGCGTATCCTGGGCTCGTCTTTCGCCTATTGGTATGCTGAGACTGGTAAATCGGTCACCTGTCCTCACCTAAGAATACCTTTGTTTCCCTTTGTTTGCCTCATTTTACATCTCAATTTTATTTCGACTAATTTTTTTTTCCTCGTCCATGTGGTGTAAGGAGTTTTCGAGGAATACTTCATGATTATGTAATCAATGACCCTCGTCGTTCTGATGATCTTCGTGCTCGCGATGGGCGTGAGTGCCCGCCTGGAGAATGGCACGTGCCATCTCGATGTCGGCGGCAGTGTTGCCCTGGCTAACTGTATACGGCTTCGTGTGGGCAACCGGCTGGTGTCGGTGGTGGTGCCCATGGGGCAGACGGATGTCGGAGGGAGAAGGTGGAGCGACCTTGATTTCGGAGCCGCGCAGCGAGCCACCCGTTGTGGCCGCCACCGACGATGTTGCAACAGGATAGCTAAAAGATTGTCCCAGGTCCGCGTGATACTGATGCGGCTGCGTGCCAAATTGGTAGCTGCCAAAATGATGGCTGGTGTGGCTGTGCTGGGGCGTGTGGCTGTGCTGCGCGGCCGAATCTCGGGAATCAAGCTGATCATTTCTGTGGTGTCTTTGAACCATTTCAACAACCGCAGATATTCCCGGATCGTCGAGACCAATATCGCCAAAGGAGGCAGACGCCTCTGGGTAGATTTGCGAGAGTTCTGGCAGGCTGTGCGGTTCTGATGGCGGTGAATTCTCCGGCTGTGGCAGGGCATAACCTGCTGAGGTCTTTAAGGCTTTATTTTTCAGCTTGACAGCAGGCACTTCGGACCGTTTTAACGACGACCGCGCCGGGTCTTTGCAATCTGCACACGTTCGCACAACCTGGGCCACCATTTCCTTGATTTTTGGCCAATGATACTTGTCACAGACCAAGGAGGTTGTCTTATTTATACCTCCATGAAACTGTAAGTGTGCCTCTTTGATGATGCGCAGCTGTTCTGTGGTGCTCATAATCACCTCTTTTCCCTTAAGATACAGTCTGTCGTTTTCGACGGTGTAGTGCGACGCCAGTGACCGCAGACGCGACTTTTCCTGGCGATCAGCGTCCTCCGGATATGTTCTTGTGAGGATGAAGTTTTTGATTTTGTCGTACTTTGAGCTCTGATTGTGTTCCACCTCGAGTGGCTCGAGCTCCTTGCCATACGTGATGGCGTCTATGAGGTAATTTTTGTTGCTTTTCAGCAATCCGCAGCCTTTAATTTTGCCAATTTTCTTGAAATGAAGCCCTTCCAAAACGGTTTTCGCGGGAACATTCGTGTCAAAGATCAGTTCCACCATCGCGTACGTGTAACTCAGCTTCGGGGCCCACGCCAGGAAGCATTCGGCCAGGGTTCGTCCGATTCCCTTCTCTCTGATCCCGGCGTTGACGAGAAAATTGGCAGTGGCCACGTGCGCAGAGCGACCCGGGTAGCTCGCCTTGATGAAGAAGGTCCCGAGACACCGTTTGGCCCAATCTTTGTGCGTCCATTCGACGTCGAGATGCGGCTGGTCGCCCAGAACCATCACGGCACCAAACTGGCCGAACCAGTAATCGCGGTACTCGTCGATGCTGAGCGGCTCGAAGAAGGGCTGAGTGTCGCCGCGGGCAATCTCATCGTTGTATTCTTGCGTCAGAAAGCGCAGAAGCTCAAAGGGGATCTCGTCAGCATGGAAGATAGGGTAGATGGTCGCGGTGGTTTCTTTGTCTTTAAGTAGAACTGTGAGTCGCTCGATGCCTACAGAAACATTGTAATGAGGCACAAAGTGGCTACTGGACAAAATGACGTTGTTGAAACCTCCCATGACGGGTTGTGTGGGGGATGGTGGGGGAAAAGCTGGGGAAAGGACCGTGCCAGGGATGGTTTTTACGTAGGAGGCAAAAAAACTGGTCTCGAAAAGTCGCGATTCGCGATCGACGCGGAGAAAAAACTCAGAGGTCGATCGACGCTAGCTTCTTTGGCCTACACGAATCGGCAAAGCCTTCCAACCAGCGAAGAAGCGTGTGGTAGGCAGTTTCCTGTTTGGGCCTTGCCCGACCTGATCCGGCGGGCTCTGGGGCTCTGTGCACAGCTGGCAGACTTCGGAGCAGCGGAGAAGTCCAATCTGATTATCAGTGGCAGGAAGTCCAGTCCGTTTATCGTTAGCGGGAAGTCCAACCCCGCGGACAGAGTCAAGATACTTATCTGGAGACAAGTCAGGCACATTGTTCTGACAGGAAGGCACCTGACGGCGCCTGCTGCGCATGGCTTATCTTCTAAACAATTTCGAATCCAATCGGATTGTGCTCAACAATCCGCCACCGAAGCGGGTCTCCTCGGACAATCCTTTTACGGCATTCGTTTCCCGCAAACAGACTCGGACAAACGTCATTTTCCAGCCCGCCGCGTTTCCTATCCCGCGGCGGCGGCTGCAGAATGAGAAAATTTCTTTGCCGAATCGGGACAATCAGCAGATTATGCATATCGATAAGCGACTGCTAAAATTTGTGGAACTCGAGATAAGCTTCTGAGAGTGTTGAGTAGCGAGCAGAGTATAAAAGGCGGCCCCAAACCAAAAAGCTGTAGAAATTGGTGATTGATCGGCAAAAATCTGACAGAGCAATGTTCGGTAAATCGTCAGAAAAAAACCCAGAGAGCGTCGAGGCGTTCGAGGTGAGCTCTAACGGCTCCAACCATGAGACCAGTGGTGGTGGAATCTTCAGGCCCAAAGTTCTGAAAGACGGCCACACAAAAAGAAAGCTTAAGAGAAGACATATTGACCTGATCTCCATCGGAGGCTCGATCGGAACAGCTCTTTTCGTCACGATCGGATCCGGTCTCGCCAGCGGAGGGCCGGGTAACCTTTTTGTTGCGTTCACCGTTCATGCGTTTATCATCTACATCGTCACGCTCACCATCGGCGAGCTTATCTGTTATCTCCCGACTGACTCGCCGTTCATCTCGCACGCCGGTCGGTTCGTCGACCCGGCTCTCGAGTTCGCCGCCGGATACAATTTCTACATCATGGTCTCCCTGTACATTCCGTTCGAAATCACCTCGGTGAATTCTATGATCCACTACTGGAGAGACGACTACTCGCCGGCCGATAGTTTTGTCCCGCAGATCGTGGTGTATCTTGTGCTCAACATCTTCGCCGTCAGATGGTACGGAGAGTCCGAATTTTGTCTCGCCATCGGAAAACTGATACTGGCTATCGGTCTTCTTTTCTACACTTTCATCACAATGTTGGGCGGAAACCCAGAGCACGACAGGTTCGGGTTCAGAAACTTCGAAGGAGTCCACAACGCTTTCCCAACACTCAGCGGAACCGGCGCAAGTGCGTTCTGGGCAGCTTATCTCAAGGCTGTTTTCACCGAAGTGGCCCCAGAATACTTGGGAATGGTGGCCGGTGAGGCCGAAAACCCGCGCAAAACTATGAGCACAGCGTTCCGTTCCATCATCTACAGACTCAGCATCTTCTATGTCCTCGGAGCTCTCTCCGTCGGAATTGTGCTCAAGTACAACGACCCAACTCTTGTCACGGCCATTGCCGAAGGTGCAGCCGGTGCTAACGTGTCCCCTTACGTCATCTCAATGAAGAACCTCAACATCAAAGTGCTTCCACACATTGTCAACGCTCTGTGCATCACCTCCTCGTTCTCCGCAGGTAACTCGTACATGTACTGTTCCACGAGATCGCTGTTTGCTCTGGCAAAGAGAGGTTTTGCTCCAAAGTTTTTGAGCTACACGACTCCAAACGGTGTTCCTATTGGCTGTCTGGCGTTGGCTGTTTGTTTCTCGATGCTCTCGTTGCTGCAACTCGGTTCCTCCGCCGGTGTCGCTCTCGACTGGATGGTTAACCTGTGTACGGGTGCACAGGTTTTGAACTACACAATCATGATGATCACCTACTTGGGCTTCTACAGAGCGTGTAAGGCCCAGGGACTCGACAGATTCACCACTCCGCTTCAATCGTGGTGCACCAAGCTGCAACCATGGCCAGCATACTTCAGTTTGGTCGTGACGTTCATCATCGTGATGTTCCTTGGTGTTTCGGCTTTCATCCCATCCTTTGATGTTAACTCGTTCCTCTACTACTACCTGATGTTCTTTGTCGACGTTTTCCTCTTCTGCTGCTGGAAGCTTTTCAAGAGAACCAAGTTTGTCAAGCCAGAAGAGGCAGACCTTACGACGGGACTGGCCGAAATCGACCAGCACGAGGCAGAGTACTACGCCAACCTCGAGAAGAATGGCAAGTCCGACGAAAACTTGATCACCAGAATCATCGATTGGGTTTTATGAGCTACTTTATACAGATATATATAATTCAAGGTCAAATTGCGAGTGACCATTCCTATGATTACGTAAACGGGGTGCGCATGTGGCGGTGCGAAACGGAATCGGACATTTTTCCGTGCAAGGATGTCCGACCATCACAGAAATTATACAATCTGTAAACACATCTCACGTCCGCTATTGATCTGCCGCTTTTCTAGATCCCCATGTAAGAGAGTCCGAATACCACTGGTTGACTACATGTGTGATTGACTGACAACTGCACATAACATGAGCGAGGAATGGCTGGTCACGTCTTCTGAGAATAGGATCCACAAGACCTGTGACATCAAAGGGTCCGCACACATTGTGATTGCTGGACGCACTACGATCAACCGCAAAAGCAGGATCTCGAGTTTGGGCAAGAAATGTCCCGTCTCAATCGGTAAATACTGCTTTGTAGATCACGACGCAAGCATTGAGGCAACTTCAAGCAGCGTGAAGGTTGGCGCGTACACGGAAATTGGTGCCTGCACGTGCTTGAACGATGGTGTGAAGGTAGGGAGTCGTGTACAGATAGGGAGCGGGTGTGTCTTGGAGAAAGGGGTGGAGATTCAAGACTGTTGTGTGATTGAGGATGGGGTGAGACTGCCTGCTAGGTATATCATTCCTGCGTTTTCGAGGGTCACGAAAGACAACACGGGTTTTGAGGTGGCGGAGCTCGCGGTGAGCTACCGCAAGTTGAACGAGGAGCGCGTGAAGCGGAGGTTATTACTGGGAGAGTCATGGTAAGAAGCTACCCGGAGAAAAAAAATCAACTACGTAAAAAAAATCAGTGAAGAAAATCAAAAAATTTTACCCAAAAAAATAGAATATTGTAGAAGATTTCTGTTTACTTCTCACCACTGTTGTTGATTAATAAGTGAATCAGTGTACTCTCAACCGCAAACCTTCCACAAAATGTCCGTCGATTTCAACGCTCTTGCACAACAATTCTGCAACTTCTACTACGATCAGTTCGACCAGGACAGAGCTCAGCTAGGAAATCTTTACGTAAGTGACTACACGACTATACACCCACAAAAAATCATACTAACAGGCGCAGAGAGACCACTCGATGCTCACTTTTGAGTCCTCGCAAATCCAGGGCGCCAGAAGCATCATTGAGAAGCTGACATCGCTTGGTTTCACCAAGGTTGCCCACAGAATCTCGACTCTGGACGCCCAGCCTGCCTCCGAAAACGGTGATGTTTTGGTGATGGTGACTGGAGAATTGTTGATTGACGAGGAGCAAAACTCACAAAGATACTCTCAAGTGTTCCACCTGATCCCAGAAGCAGGATCCTACTACGTTCTCAACGATATTTTCAGATTGAATTACGCTTAAGCGAGTCGGAGTTGAACTGGAGGCAAGAGAGTTTGCTGATCCTTGCGTGTGGGTCTGCGAGCTCTCCTCCGTTTAGGTTATTCCCTATTTGCAGTTTGACAATTGAGCTACTGGTATCTATTTAGATTTATAGTTGACCGAGGTTGTTCTTGGTGTTTGCAGCAATCATTTTGATCATTCGAGACGTCACAGGAATCTTCGGGGGCCCTTGGAGGTCCTTGGGAGCCCTCGATTGTTTGTTGTTGTGTAGTCTAATCTTGAATATGTGATTCCTACGTGATTCCTTTTAAAAACATACTTTTCGCGCAAACTAGATTTTGCTCAAAAGCTGACAGCAGTTTGAAAATACGCATTTGTAGATCGCGGTTTTGCACCTTGAAAGCACGAATTGTCAGCATTGAACCATGGATCAGCCAGTTATCCCTAAGCACGTGAGTAAGGCGTTTTGAACTGCCTAGACAAACGTACTAACGCCAGCAGAGACCCGCTGCCGTGCGCAGACAAGTTTCCGAGGTGCAATCGGAGTCTGAGGAGTTGCAGCCGGAGGCTGTGGAGTTACCCAAGATACCGAGCACAAGACCGAGCAAAAAGCCGGTCAAGTCCGGTAGTGAGAGCAGCGAGAGTAGCGAGGTGAAGACGGAGGAGGTTTCCAAGGTGGAAGAGAAAAGGGTGACGGAGGAGGCGCCAGAGACTGTCCAGAAGGAGGAATCACCACAGAGAGAGGAAGACACTACCGTGAAAAGTGAGCCAAGTAAGGAGGCAGCACTAGAAGGAGCCGGGCTTGCTGACGAGACGGCGGAGGAGGAGGAGGAGACTGTGGTGGAAACGCCTGTTGAGCCGGAGGAAACCGATCCTCCACAGCCGCGAATGACTACACAGCGCGAATCACAGGATTCACAAAATACTGAAGACGACGATAATACCGTGAAAAAGGAAGCTTTAGGCACTCAAAGCGTGTCTGAAGAATCGTCTGCCTCTGTTCTTCCTGCTGTGCCAAAAACGAGACCTCAAAAGACGGAGAACGCCCCAATTGCCCCAATTGCCCCAATTGCCCCGATTGTGCCTAGCTCCCGGCCAAAAGTGAAGCAAGAGATCTCTCAATCATCGAGTTCTGACAACGACGTTGAGGCTGTTTCTGTTCCCTTTGTTCCCTCCAGACGGCCACAAAGGAAGAGCGACGTTTCGTTGGATGAGGCTCCGAAACTCCCCGCAAAACGGCCCTCCGCGGCCAGTCCCGCGCCGATCAACACGAATCTTGCGGCTTTGAACGGGTCTTTGGGGACCCCAAAGACGCCGGCTTACGAGCAGCTTCTCGACGTTTATGCTGAGACGAGTCCCGACGCAAAGAGACACGCGAGTGTGGGAAAATTCGACGAACATAGCAAGGAGCAGAATGAATCCGCAGAGAAGGAGAAGAAGGATGAAACTCCCGATACTGTTCAGCCTCTTGAAAAGACATCTTCTGAGTCGTCTGACGTTTCGGAATCGTCAAAACCAAAGAAAGTCCCCCCACCAAAAGTCCCTAAGAAGCCATCGTCCAAGATCGCAGCCTTTCAACAGATGCTTGCCGAGAGACAGAAGGAGGACATTGGGATGTTGGGCGGAAGACCAAGTGTTCCGCAAAGCAGACCACGGAGAGTTCATGAGCCAGAGAATCAAGACGAGGAAGAGAAGCCGGCACCACGCAAGGTTGGCAGTTTGAACCCGGCGTTGTCGCAGAACATCAACGGCATGATGGGGTTTGCACTTCCGGGAATGGCGGTGCCGGGAATGTCGATGCCTTTTGGCAGGGCTGAGCAGGAACCAGAGGAAACTGGTCCGGTGCAGGACGTGAGAAAGAGTCGGGTCAAGGGTCCACGGGGGAGGAAGCTACCGGGAAAGGTCCAAGACACTGTGAAGGTCGATGAGGAGAGCTTGAACAACAGGAGGTACGAGGTGTTTGTGGAGGACTCGTGGAGTGTTACTTGGGGAAAAAAGGGGGGGCAGATGGAAGAAGTTACTGAAGACCTCGTGGAAAAACCCATTGAAAAGTCCACGGAGGAACCTGTCGAAAAGTCTGCAGAAACAATTGACAACCCGGCGCCAGAGTCCTCTGAGACTTCCGCGTCCCCTGAGTCTGTGGCTGTGGCCGTCGCAGATGACACTGCCGAGACCGTCGCGCTTCGCGAGGATGCTGCACAGGAATCCCAAGCCACCGAAGACTCGGCTGTGCAGGAGGAGGAGGACGTCAAGGAAGACACCACCGGGGTCACGGGGGACGAGGTGTCTATGGACAGGGCGGATGCCAGCGACGAGGAAAACGAGTTTGCTGAGCCGGCTCCATCAACAGCTTCCGACTAGAATATTTTTTCTCCGAGTTTGGCCCGAGATCTGAGATCTGGGATCTGAGATCTGGAATTTCGCGATCTGCGCGGCGAATTTTTCAAAACTGTGTATATTTGTTTGTTTTTTTTCCGTACCTTATTTACATTTCTCAGCCACCAACGCTTTCTCAGCCTACAATTTAAGCGTAAGATGAAGACCCCACTCGTCCTGGCCTGGATGGCCTCTGCGGTTTCTGCGCTCAACACGATCAACGTCACTGGAAATGCCTTTTTCGACTCCGAGACCGGCGACAGATTCTTCATCAGGGGTGTCGACTACCAGCCTGGTGGGTCCTCCAACCTGACCGACCCGCTCGGAGACGTCAGCATCTGTTCCCGGGACATTCCGTACTTCCAGGACCTGGGACTCAACACCATCAGGGTGTACTCGGTCGACAACACCTTGGACCACACAGAGTGCATGAAACTGCTCGCCGAGGCTGGAATCTACCTCATTCTGGACGTCACCACGCCAGGAACGTCCATCTCCAGATCCGACCCGGGCTGCTCGTACAACGCAGACTTCCTGCAGAACGTGTTTGCCACCGTCGATGCGTTCGCCAACTACACGAACCTGCTCGGCTTCTTTGCTGGTAACGAGGTGATCAACGACGAGGACACTCTTTTCACTGCTCCGTACGTCAAGGCCACGGTCAGAGACGTCAAGAAGTACCTCGAGGCCAGAAATTACCGTGAGATTCCTGTCGGTTACTCTGCTGCCGACATCTCCTCGATCAGACTCGAACTGGCTCAGTACATGGCCTGCGGAAACGACTCGTACGCCCGCGTCGACATGCTCGGTGTCAACGACTACTCGTGGTGCGGTGAGTCCTCGTTCACCGTGTCCGGTTACAAGGAGAAGGTGGAGCTCTACACCGGCTTCGACATCCCGTTCTTCCTCTCTGAATTCGGCTGTAACGAGGTGGCCGACTCGAGACCGTTCACCGAAATCAAGTCCATCTACTCCACCTCGATGTCCTCGGTCTTTTCCGGCGGTCTCGTCTACGAGTACACTGAGGAAACCGCTAATTACGGACTGGTGAACGTTTCTGGATCCAAAGTTCAGAAGCTCCAGGATTACTACAACTTGCAATCAGAGCTCAACTCAACCTCCGACCCATCTGGAACCGCAGGCTACTCCACCACCAACTCCATCCAGGACTGTCCTACCGACTGGAACTTCACCATCGACGTCCCAGACACTCCTTCCGGGGCGGATATCTACTTCGAGGACGGTGCTGGTGCCGGTTCCGGTTTCGACGGCGACACCCAGGACTCGTGCAACGACGACGCGGTCTACATCACGACGACTGTCAAGTCGAGCTCGTCCAGCTCGTCCAGCTCCAAGACCAGCTCCAAGACTTCTTCAGCTGCTACCACTTCTTCTTCTGCCAGCTCGGCTTCTACTTCTTCTGCGTCCACGACTTCCTCCTCGTCTTCCAAGGGCGACGCCTCCCGGCAGGTGTTTGGCTACTCCCCGCTGTTGGCGTTGGTTGCCCTGTTGATTTAGGGGAATTATTTTTGAGAGACTATACCTAGATTTGTACCTTATAAACTATTCTGCTTTTGAGCCGCAAGGTAAAAAAAAAAATATTTTTGAAAAATATTTGAAAAATATTTGAGAAATATTTTTCGAATTTTCAGATAAAGCTCTGCGGATCTGACTAGCTCTTTCGACATCATGAGCCGATCCAACATCACGAAATCGCTGTCGGCTGCGCGCCGACAGGCTCCCAATCACGGAACTTCTCCTGGGACTCAAAAGCCGCGAAATACGGCCTCCTCGGGGACCGTCTTCAGCAGCAGAATCAGCACCAGGAAACCACCCCAATATACACCCCTGCACAAGTACAACTCGCCTGTCTCCAATATCCCGCGACTGAGCCACGGTCTCGAGCGTGCGCTCTTCTCGCCCGGGGTGCACTATTTACAGGACCCGCGCACGCAGCATTACAACTTTCCCGAGTACATCTCGCGGATTCCCAGCATTGACGAGTTCAATTTCGACGCTGTGAGCGGGTTCACTCCGCCCGCGCGCGACACCCGGCTGTTTTCGATTACACAGGACGTCAATAGGGAGGCTCCAGACGACAAGATCAAGTACTACTCGTCGACATCGTCAATGACGAGTGTTTTATCGCAGTTTCACTCTCTTCTCAGCAGGAAGAGACCGTACAACACCAAGAACTTTTCCTTCAGTTTCCAGAGCCGGGCGACGCCGAGCATGTCGGCGTCGGCTCCGTCGTTCTCGGTGGTGACTCCGCACGGCAATCGGTCGGAGCGCGTATTTTCGATCGACACGGACCGGTCGGCAGACTCCGAGACAGCGTTGTCGTTTCTCGGGCATGAGTTGGAGTTGTTTCTGACCAAAACTCCCGAGGAATTTTCGCGGTTTCTCAAATCTTCGGCCGCTGCCGCCTCGGATACCTCCCCCTCCTCCTACCATTACGCTCGTGTCGGACAGTTTCTCATGCGCTCGCAGCTGGACACGCGCAACAGCGAGCTACCGGGAACCGGGACGTTTGACCTCAAGACCCGTGCGGTTTGCAGTATTCGGTACGATCTCGCGCACAACGACTTTTTCCCCACAAATTACCAGATTTGTCGCACGCACGGCCGGTTCGAGAGCTTTGAGCGTGAGCTGTTTGATCTTGTTCGAACGGCCATGTGGAAGTACAGCATGCAGGCCAGAATTGGCAACATGGACGGGGTTTTCATTGCGTTCCATAACATGCGGAAGATGTTTGGGTTTCAGTACGTTCCTCTGACCGAGATGGACCATATCTATCACGGATACGATGGGGCGGGCGCTGTTGATGACTCGGCCGCACTTGACGAGAACGATCCCCTGCTCTACCACATGGTTGTGGACGATGTTGGCAGTCCGTGGCAGGACAAACGCGAGGCTCTGTCGACGTTCATGGCGGACTTTGAGTTCCGAGCAAGCATGCAGATCTGGCAGGACCTGATGGACCGTGTCGTGGACGCCACGAACGGCGAGGCGTTCCGTCTGATTCTCACGACTGTCGGGCAGGGCAGTAACCTGAAACTGCGTGCGCTCGTCAACGTTATTGACGACGATGCTCTGGAGAAACTGAGTGCTCTGGGAGACGAGAATCAAGACCTGGAGCTGCAAAACCTGGCGGCGGCCCAGGACGAGTTCCCGTTGACGGAGCGGATCAAACATCTGGCAAAGAACAAGTTCCGCAAGAAGCGCGAGTTCTATGCTCTGAACTCGGCAATTCTTGACAAATCCATCGACAAATCTGGTCGCTGTTTCATGTTTGAAGTCTCCGCGGAGCATCTGTTCGACAACGTCCCGTGCGCAGACGAGTATCCGACGCCGCCGCTCGAGATTTTGGATGGGGACTCGCCGCACGTTTGGGACGTGAAGTACACGATCGAGCAGACGTGGCCGGGCGACGGCCGGCCGGCGTTCCGCTCGGCGTACGACAAGATTGTGCGCGAGACGGCCGAGTTCGAGTACCGTGGCCGGCCCAAGACGAACTACAAGAGTGTCGAGGATACGTATACGGACGAGGAGGTGCCCGAGTTCCGGAGATTGTTGAGGGCATACAGCGCAAAGGGAAGGAGAAGGCTGGCCATGGCTGACCGGGAGACCTGTAAATAGGTTGGGGCTGTTGTAGAACTTGTTACTGTACATAGTATTGGATATCGAATAGCACCAAATTTCTCAGAAAATCTTGATTATCTGTTTGGAACTGGACAATCCGAGAGGACCACTGAATCCACTTCACAGAGCACAAACTGCTGCGCAGTGAATCTTATCAAGTGGAACATTGACTGGCTCGCACGTCGTAAGCTGCTGCTGAATTTTCTGTAGAGACAACTTGCAGAGCTCAAACCAGCAGAATGTCTCGTGGATCACAAACCACCAAACTCATCACACTGAGTACCGTCCTTCACGCTGGACATCTCGTAGAACACTGTCCCGTATATCACCTAGCGCTGCTTCAAATGACACTGAATATTCCAGCGTCCCGCTAGCTCACAACAACCAAAAACTTACCCTTTTCTCCAAAGTTCGGCGACACCCACAGCTGCGCGTCCGTGAGAATCTCCTCCTCCGAGGCCCACGTCAGCTCGTCCACGTTCCTCGCGTTCTTTGGGATCACGCGGATCCGCTTCTCGACGTCCGACTCGCCCGACTCGTCGATGCGCGGCACTATCAGTCTCTTCAAAGCCACCAGACTGATGTTTTCCGACACAATGATCGCAAAAATGTCGTCCTTGTAGTAGAATTTGAGCTTGAGTTTGCTGCCGGCCCCGTCGCCGCCGGCCCCGTCTGTCACCGCCGTGCCGTTTGTGCTCGTGTGGTGGATCCGCGTCGACGAGCTTGACGACGACACGCTCGAGAGCCGTTTCTGCTGCGGAGCAATGTGCAGACCGGCCAAACCGTTGCTCACCGAGTTCGTCTTGAGGTTCTCGTACTGCGACATCCGGTCCTGCTGGTACTGCGAGTGTCTTGTTGCTAGAGGAGGGTACGCCGCGTTGCTGCTGTCGGAACCTTCGCTCTTGTTGAGGATGATCATGTTTGGCGGCGACCGTTGTGGCTGGATCGGGATCTTCTGCAACGCGTCCTGACTCGTAAACTCCTGGTCTCCATCGTTCAGCTCGAAAAACGAGTTTGCTAGTGCGGTTCTTGAGATATATTCTGGTAGCTGGATGATTCCCTTCAAATAAATGTCCAGATCAACCAGCCGTTTGTGGCACAAACTCTCGCTCACCTCCATCAACGGACCCGGGATAAAAGGTACTATTCTCTCCTTGCGCTCCTTCGTGTCGAACCGGCCGCCCTCCCGCGGCCACGTGTTGAGCACGTTCTGGTGGAAGTTGAAAAAGTCCTCGTAGTACCGACACAGACTCCGCACAATCCCGTTGCTCAGCAAAACGCGCGTCAGGTACCAGTACTTGCCGCTCGTGCACGAGAACGACTCTATGTTCACGTCGATCGCGTACACAGTCGCGGAGTCCAGCGACTTAGGTTTGTTCCGGGGTTCGTTCTGCGCGGCAGCCATTCCCACGGCTCTCGCGCTCGCCTTGTGTCTGTTCTTGATGGCTTTCCATTCCTCGACGGTTGGAAGTCTTTCCGAATCAATCACCTCGCGTGCGGACGCCGAGTACGGCACCTTTGTCGTGATGTCGAACAGCTGAACATAGCTCACTGGAACGAGTCCCGGCTCGCCAATCTTGTCAAAAAACTTGCCGATAAACCACTCGTACTCGTGGTGGGCGCAGATAATGATGCTGTCGCCCGCAGACACGTTCAGCTCGTCCTGTCGCTCGGCCTTGAAGTCGTATAGCAGACGGCCATACAAAGACGGCAACGGCGACACTTTTTTCGTCGTGAGCGTCGGCGACGACGTGTACACGGTGTTCACGGGACTCGCGCTCGAGTGGGACGACGCGCTGCTGGTTCGCATGGTCTTTTGTGGTTGCGCACCAGAGGCGCTAGTCGCCGCTCCGGGCTTATGTGTCTTGTCGAAAAATCGGAAATGCGACGACGGAACTTTTCCCTTGATATTCTTAACCGGATCGTGTGCCTCAATCCATTGGTCCTTTGCATCCGTTGTGCTCAAAACATAGAAGAAATCACCCGACTTGAAGCTCAGTTCTCCAGGGCCGTTCGCGATGTATGCGCTAATGGCCTGTATCACCTGGCTCGGCGCGTTCAGACTGCTCGGACTCGCGTGGGAACCCGGAATACTCCCGGAGAGCGCCGACGAGCCCGACGAAACACGCGACTTTGGCGTTTTGTCACGCCTGTCTTTGTCTCTGGAGGATCTTTTGAAGAGCGAGGACATGTTGCGACCCTGACGCGATGAAGACGAAAAAAGCTGTGGAAACTGATTCGTGTGAGTTCGGCTAATGGAGCACGTTTCAAGTGTGTCGACAACGGTTTCGGGGCGGGAGCGGAAACGAAAGTGATTAAGAGGAAAGACGAGGGAATTCAATTCTGATACATTGTTGAGAATGATATTTTTAGTTGTTCATAATTTTCTGGGAATTTTCCAAATTGGGAACGTCGATCGTCGCGTCGACTCGAGAGGGCCAGCGTGGACGCGGAGGAGATAATCAATCGTCGCGTCGACAGCCCAAAAGTACCTTCTTTTCAGGGGCATAGACTTCCCAATGCTTGTCACAACGGGAGTCCGAGATTGTTGGCATAAACTGATTATCAAACACCAACCATCACTCCTTCCACGGTACGACTGACGTGTTCACCTCTACACTTCCTGCCAGCGTCGCCCGTCTCCCGTCCCCGACAAATTAGTACCACCGCGTTCTGCCTCACGCGACTTATTAAGAACGCCGTTGTCCTTGCTCTGATCTTCTTTGTCTCCGGAACAATCTTCTCCGCTTACGTAATACCTTTTTTCAACGGTCTAGATTTTCAAAACACCAATTTAATCCAATTTTCGCACTAACAAAATCTATAAAGAGAGAACGGCCAATAGCCGTCAGTGTGTGTCCATCTCATCGTCCAGTCGTAGGATGGTTTTTGTCCGCAGCGTCGATGATTGCCGGCTTTGCTCGCTTCTCACAGAGAAACCCTCACCAGACTCTCCCTCACCTTCCACCTAATCTCGTCCCAACCATCTCCTTGCAACTTGCCCTGCTTGTAAGTGTCGCGCATCACTTTGGTCTCTGCAACAGTCGTGGTGTCTGCACTAGAGACCACAAGATAGTCGTACACGGTCACGTGACTCAAAAACTCAAGCTCGCTCTCCGGGAAACTTTCCAAAGTTACCTTTGAGTCTGACGATTTCAAACTGTTCAACAGTTTCAAATCGGGCAATTCCAACACATCCACCTCATCCACCTCATCTACCTCCAAGGCCTCCAAGTCCTCCACGGCCTGGCAAACTTCTTCCTCCTCGCCGTACTCGCTCGAGATGTCTGAGACAGACTTGTCCAGCAAAGAAAACTCGCCATTTGACCCGCGGCTCGAACCGCTTCTTGGTCTGTCCAAGCCTTGCAGATAATCCAGTCCAATCGCTCCACCAGGGTGTCTGTCTCCAAAACGTCTTCTCCTCACATCCAGGTCCTTGATGAGCAGTTCCGACAGCGCAATTGAGATTCCGTCCAAAAGCGTCAGACACAGTGTAGTGGAGATTGTCGGAGCATTGAGTCCATACAGGTTTTTCTCGGAAAGTGTTGTTGGAAGCTCTGCGTAAAATAGAGATTTGACTCTTGGATGTTGTGCGAGATTGGAAATTTTTGAGCACGTGACCAAAATCACGGGCACTCCTGCCGGAACGTGTTGAAGAAGTGTAGCCAGCTCTGGAGAGTTACCAGAGGCGGAAATAAGCACCAGAGAATCGTTGTGTTCCTCCCGGATGATTCCCAAATCACCGTGGAGAGCCTCGGACGGATGTAGCAACGCCGAGTGCACGCTTAGCGAGTTCAAAGTCGCCACCGTCTTGCTTGCAATCTTGTACGACTTGCCTATCCCGGAGACAACGACCTTCCCGCCCATGTTGAGCGAGTTGTTGAGGATCTTGAGCGACGCCTTGAGCTGGTCTTGCGACCATTTCGATTGGCGGTACTGTTTCACCAGGTGTGCAATGGCCTTGCCCTGGCTCGCCAGCACGGCGTCAACCGTGGTCAATGCCTCGTCCAGAAACGGCGACGTCTCTTCTTCGATGTGGAACGACAGCTGTGATGATCTTCTTGACATGTGCTCTTTGATTTGTCGTGTTAAAGAAAGATCCAATGTCAAACCAGCTTACAAACTGTAGCTGTTTGTACTCCGTCGATATCTTGCTCTCTTCACTGTGGCTCGTTTCTTTTTCTCGGGCTCAGAGAAATTACAAGTCTTGCACTGCCCGAAAGGCTTGACTTTCTCGGAGTGACCTGCCTGATTCAGAAGTGTCGGTGGCAATGTCTCTGTAGAACGTTCGGCAAGAGGGAATCGCCGGGGGACTGTGTTTACTGCCCCGAAGAGTGCTCAAGCCATCACTTTATTGGGTCATCGGAGTTGTGTTTTTTAGGTCCAGTGATTTTCCCCGACTAATGCGAAAAAAACGTGAGATTGCCTGTGCGAGTAGGTAATTTAGTTATAAGCGAGAGCTCCGAGGGATGACCAAAAATGTGCTCACGGGGTGCTGTGCCCAGCCTCACACATAGATGTCATAAACAGATCCTATTGAGAGCGTTTGCTGTCGCGCTTTCACTACACTTGGCAAATAAAGCGTCGAGCCACACATTCTGTCATCGACGCGTCGATCGACGCGATCCCGCGCTTTGGTAGCAACTACCACAAGTCTTCCTGAAACCTTCCCAATTTACGCAACCTTTTCAAATCGTCTCCGCCTTCTTCCACGATCTCCTTGCAAACCCGGTGAACTCCGCGGGCCATTTTGGTGGTGCTGCCGCAGAGATACAGATACCCTCCCTCCTTAATCAGTCCAGCTACCATTTCACGCTGCTCACTCAAAAGTTGCTGCACATACTCTTTTTTTTCTGCCCTTGAAAACGCAAAGTGCAACCCTAAATCGTTGCCCATTTGCTCTTTGTATCTGTCCCATTCCTCGGGGTACAGCAGTTCGTCCTGGGACCGACAGCCGTAAAACAGCAAAGTTTTCCCAATTTTTTTCCCCGCCTTCTTCTGATACGAGCGGTGTTGCACAAACGCACGAAACGGAGCCAATCCCGTGCCCATGCACACCAGGACAATCGGTTTTTCACTGTTAAACGGCAGACGGAAATTGCTTTTCCTGATAAACACCGGCATTTTTCTGCCCAAGTACAATCCTTTTGGACCTGCCAAATTGTACTCGTCTCCGTTCCTGATCAGACTATCCATGTATCCGGTGCAAAGTCCGTTCTCTTCAACCGAAGCGGTGATGTGCGCTGATTCTGGGTGCAAAAGATTTGACGACGAGATCGAGTAGAATCTGGGCTGTAGTTTTCCAAGACACTCGAGAAGGAGAGAAAACGGCACTTTCCACTGCTCGTCAGAAACTTCCAGCAATAGAGAGGACAAGTTATACATTTTCTGAGCAAGTTTCGTTTCAAATGTCTCTCTGTCTTTGACAAGAGACGTGAGAAGTTGTTCTGACTGGTGATTTGGGGCAAAATTGGCTATCGTTTTGACCGTTTGTCTTGAAAATGGGCCGTCTATAGCCAAGTAATATTGAACAATCGACCGTATGGACGCTGGCGAAACAAACCACAACGGCCTTGAGCGGTCAACGGGAATCACGCTGACAATATCTTCTCCATTGAGACCAAAAACCCGCAGGAATTTGTCAACTTCTTGCTCTCTGTTCGAGGGGTACACTCCAATGTGGTCTCCCGTCTGATAAGTGAGTCTTGAACCTGTCAAACTGACTTCTGTATGCACACACCGTCTGTCTGTTGACTTGTAAGGCTGTCTCATGTTTTTAAACTCGGCGATGAACGGTTTGTGCGGGTGAAAAGGCGGTTTGTTGAGATAATCTAAGTCTCTCATAGACGAAATTAGCTCTCCGCTAGCGTATTTTTTGGCAGAAATTTCTGCCACCTTGAAAGACGGCTCGTAAACGTATTCCTCAAAATCCTCCACGTGGAGCAGCTCCGCAACTTTCGGGATCACCTTGTCTTTCCAGCTGATGTAATCCTCATCTAGTGTAGACCATTCATCGTTACCCTCGCCAAAAGGCGAGATCATAGTAGCTCCGAGTTTGACCAGAGCATCGCGCATGTCTATAGCAGCCGCCTGGTACAACTCGTACGCAGAGTTCCCAAGACCAAACATAGCGAAGGTGACGTTATCCAGCTTCATCTCTGAGTCACAAAGGTACCTGTATGCCCCAACAGCGTTGTCACATTGCTCACCTTCGCCGTACGAGGCGACGAAAAAGACACAGATCTGGTTGTTTGTGAGAGTTTCAAGGTCTGCCATGCTGTAAACCCCGAGATCGTTGACGCTGGCCGCTATTTTCAGACGTGATTCAACTTCCTTTGCGAACCGGAGCGCAATTTTCTGCGCGGATCCGGTTTGAGAGCCGTAAAATACATGCAAAAAAGGTGTTTCAGATACGCTTGGGTGCATGGTGTTTGTGTATGGGTGTGGTGGGTGTTGGGGGAAGCTATCAAGAGTCATCTTTCAAAGATCACCAGAACTCGAACTCTAATTTTTTTTTTTTTCAGGAGAAAAAAAATTATTCACTGCCTGAAAAATTATCAGAGAAAGATGTCAAAAAAGCATGATACAGATGATGCATTCGCCAATCGGGATTGAAAAAGTTGGGAATTGTCCCCCGAGAACTCTTTTATGCACAGGCAATTGGCCTTCTCCGCATCAAATTTATGGTAGTTTGACGTGAACCGTTTTGAGTGCTCTTTCTCAAATTTACTATTACACAATAATAATTGACTTGAGGAGGATTCTGTGCAGACTGCAAAACGATGGTGGACGATCGCCCTCGTCTATATGACTTCCTTCACCTGTCAGCATCGCTTTTACTGCTCTCCATATCTCCAAGATCCCTCCCTTTAATCATATCATCCCCCCCCCCCGCTTATCTAAGCCGCATTGTGATGTTCGAAAATTATTTTTTTTTTTTCCGCATAGTACAGAATCTACTCACTGAGCTCGTCGTCAGCAGTCACCACCTCCACAGGAGCCGGTTTGAAAAACTCCTGGTCAGCGAAAACTGCTTTCTTGAACGCGTCCTTGTCGTTGGCAAACTCAAGCAAGTAGTCCAACTCCAGTTCGTGCACCTGTCTTCCCAACATCACCACAGAATGCAATGGCTCTCCGGCATCGTACTCGGCCAGCTCCTTGAGCGTGGCAGCCTTGAAACTCTGAGTCGGCGAGCCGAGTCTCGAAACAGCAACACAGGGCGTCTCTGCAGTGTATGCGTTCTCCTTTCGCTTCTCCTCGACCTCCAACAGCTGCTGACAGCATGTGGCCACAGACATGTATCTTGGAGGCTCATAAACAAGTCTTCCCTTCATGAGCTCCGTCACGCTAGGCTCTTTGACCTTGATGTCCAGTAACAGAAGAGTGTGCAGACCTATTCTTCTGTTCTCCATGATCTTGTTGTAGAAAGAGTCCGGTCTCCAGTTCTCGGTGAAAAACACGATCGACACAGCTTGGCCAAACGTGTACAGCTGCAGTCCACACGCACCAACAGCGTTCATCACAGACGCGTTGTGGATCGACTCCACGCGAATACCCAGCTCTCTGGCTCTTATCACCAGATCAGTGTGGGTTGTAGCGCCAAAAACATCACCAACCACAAGGAAAGCAATGTCGTCTTCCTGTGCATTCTCCAAAATCTGGTCGGATCCGCTCTCAACGAGCTCACGGTCAGCAATGATCACCTCTCTGCCGTAGAACTTCTCCAGAGACTCCTTGTCAGCAGCCATGAGGATAGAAGTGTACGCCTCCAAATACACCCGCTTACATCTCTTCACAACCTCCAGACCGCGCACGGTAATGTCCGTCTCGTAAGACAGTCCCAGTCCAACTAAGTAAAGCATTGTTGTTGTATTGATGTGATGTCCGATGTTATAGTTACTGTGTGAAAAATATTTATAAAATCTATAAAATTTTTTTTATCAACTGGAGCCTTGTGGCTGGTGATGGCTGGTGTTCCGCGCCACTCCGCGTCCCACAAAATTGAAACAATAAATCAATTAAGACATGTCAAATTTGCTTTTGATCCAAGAAACATCTCTTGGCTGTCATTTTCATTGCAAATTCGTTTCATGTCGTCGGATCACGGAGCCGCACAAGAGACTACGCCTCTTCTGGGACAGGCGCAGGAGTCTCTGTCGAATTTGCTACCAAAGGGATACAGAAAAAAAAGGAGGCTCAGGCTTGACGTTTGGATCCCAATTATCCTTCTTTCTTCGTTATTGTTCACGTGGGTGACGGTGTTTTTGGTTAAGGTAAAGCCGAATCTTGGCGATTTCATAGCAGAGGGCACCAAATTTGATTCTGATCAGGTAACCTTTCTTGGTGTCACCGAAAGAGGAGGGATCAATTTGCAGGTTAAGGGAACAAACTTCAATAACTACAGCCAGATTGAGAGCTCTTACGGCCAGGTTTACTTCAAAACTGGAGGATTCTTTGTTAGACGATTGAACGTTAAAATCGACCAATTGGATCTCATTGTTTTTGATGAAAAGAAGAAGGATTACAAGAATCTGGGACAGGTGGAGATCTCTCCGTTTGGCGTGAGCATTGTTGATGGAGCAGAAAGCGACTTGGATCTGTTTCTCACGTTGTATCCGAAGTCTGATGGTGTTTTGGGGATCATTAAGCGGATTTTATTGTCTCCAGGCTCGAAACTCAGATTGAAAGGAGATGCAAATGTGAAGATTTTGGTGTTCAATGGGTTCATTCCGGTTTCGAATCTGGTGATACCGCTTGATTTGGACATTCCGACGTCGTTGTTCAACCGCATCTCCGTTGACAATCTGAATGTTGAAGATCTTCAGATATCGCAGCCAAAAGATGGTAGTTTGCACTGCGATTTCCAGCTCAAAGTGAGTCAGAACCCGATTGGAAAGGTTTTGTCGTTGATCAATGTCGACTCTTTTGGTGTTCCTGCATTGAAATGGAACTTGATGGTTAATGACTGCGCAAACGAGCCGACAATCACACTGGCGTCGTTGAAAAGCTCGAATTTTGAGCTGAAAAAGTCGACTTTGAGCGGACTGGATATCGGTGTTTCCGTCGACTTGTCGTCGGATTTAGACCAGCTGACGGAGAAATGCGATAAGCACACAACTCTGTTATCGAGGATCGTGAACGAAGTCATGAACGACGGTTTTGCGCATGTGACGATTGCCGGAAAGCAAATTCAGCAGAGATTTTCCCCCATTTTGAACAGGCTTTTCAAAAAAGTGGAGATTCCGGTGAAAATTCCGCTTGATTTTTCCTCGTTAGCGTCGAAAGTCGTCCAGAATGTCACGATTGACGATCTGGCTTTCGAGTTGCAGGACTCGACGACTCCGGTGATCAACGGAGACCTGAAGGTGTTCCTCAACTTTGGCCAAACCAACATCGACAAGCTGGATGTGAAGGGTATAAAGGGAAGGGCAGATCTCAATTATCAGGGGCAGAAGTTCAGCAACACAACGATTCATGGGTGGAATGTGGCGAAGACAAGCAAGATTCTGGTTGACGAGAACGTGTTTTACAGCATTGAGTCGAAGTTGAAGGATCTGGTGTTGGAAATCACGGACATGCCACTTTTTGAGACGATCGTGGCAGAAGTTTTGTCAAAAGGACAGGCTTTGGTGGAGGTGAAAGCCTGGATCGACTTGTTGGTGGAGAGTCCATTCGGGGAACTGGAAGTGGACCATGTCGAGGTAACCGGAGAGACAGTGTTCAAGATCTAAGAGCCGGATTTTGCTTTTCTCTCAGTAGAAGAAGCCCATTGCTTTGAGTTCATTTTCAGGAACGTTCGGACGACGTTATGGTAGGAACAGGATATGTCAATTGCATTTACGAATAAAATGAGATGATCGGAGGCTTGTAGGATTTGAAAAGGTGGTCAAAAAATAACCTTAACCTTTTCTTTGATGCTTCTCATCCATTTGAAGATTTTCCACTTCAATGAAGGTTTTTTCTCGCCTCATTCTCAACTACTACAGCATGATTCACTTGATGACAGTATATTTCACTATAACCAATACTAATAGGCATCACTGAGTGCACCTCCTCTCGTCAATCTCCTCCCCTATCAACCTGGTGGAAGTTGAGAGGCGTCGACAACATCCGAAGCGTCCTTGGCTGGATCGGTGCCATCTTCAGCAGTGAAAGCCTCCAATGGGGTTCTTGGTAGAGCCATCATACCGGATCTGGCAATCTCCAAGATTCCGAATGGCTGAACCAGCGCAATGAACGCACTGATTCTACTTGGCTTGGCGCAAACCTCCACAATACAGTTTCTGTCGGAAACGTCCAGAACCTTACCACCAAACTGGTGGGTCAGCTTTGTGACGGCGTCCAGGTGCTCGTATTTCTGTCTCAAAGCCTGCGAAGGAGGCAGGTTGTTTGGATGGAAACGGGACTCGGTATGTTCTGCCGGAAGCTCGTCGACCTGTTCGTTGTGGTGAGCAATCAGCTCTTGGAAGTACTCTGGTCCCAGAAGAGAAACTCTGGCCAGAAGCAACTCTCTCTTGATGATCTCAGAATGAGAGTAGTCCAGCACAGCATACACAGGAACAAGGTCCTCGATCTGTCTTCTAGCCTGTTCAATAACCGCGTCCTGGCCATCCAGCACTATCGTCATTCTCGACAGATCCTTCACTTCGGTGTTGCACACCACCAACGAGTCGATATTGAAACCTCTGGCAGCCAAAGTACCGGAAACAAGCGACAAAACACCCGGCTCGTTTTGAACCAAACAGTTCAAAACATGCTGTGTCTTTGGAGCCTTCGAAGGCAGCGGAGTCTCGTAGATGATCGACGAAACCGCGGCACCAGCAGACCAGTTAGGAGGGTCCAGCGTTGGAAGGGCTGGTCTCTTTCTGTTTCGGTGCAAGTTCTTGTATGTCAACGCCGACGTGGACGACGTGTTTCTGACCAGCATCTGGCTAATCAGACCCTTAGGGCCCGCTCTAACAGAACCTCTCAACATGTCGGAATACTTGGTTACTACGCTAAATAGATGAAGATACCGGAGAGCGACTTTTTTTTCATCGGTCCAACGATCTTTTTGGAAAAAAAATTTAAAAAACTGACTCACTCCACGTCGATCGTCCTAATACCCGCGTCGATAGTCGCGGATCATCAAAAAAACTACAATCATTTCAAATTATCATGACTAAAACATTTTATACAATTATTTCAATGCTGATCTACTCGATCGTGGAGTTGTTTCTCCAGTCCAGGAGCTCCTTCTCCATCAACAACGTGTGCTCCTTGTAATTTTCGAGCTCTCTGTTGGCCCGCTTGGCGCTCAAAGTGGCCTCGGCCTCTCTCTGTTGCAGCTGGCCGATTCCACTGTCAAGTCTGGCAACAGTCTCCTCCAAGGTCTTGATCTCGTCCTTGTATCTGTCAATCACAGAAACCTGAATCTCGTTCCGATGCTCGAGATCCTTCACAAGTCTCTCTAGATTGTACAGCTTCTGGTCCTCCTCTCTTCTGGTGGCGTTCTGCATAAACACCTTCTCTTCCAGTTCCTGCAGTCTCGTTGACCAGTGCTTGCGCTCGGCCTCCTTCTCGGACTGATGCTCTTCTTGCAGATCATCCATTCTTGTCTTCAGCTGCTTGTTGAATTTCGTCAGAGCCTTGTTCTCCTCAATGATCATCAAAGAGTCCTTCTGTAATTTAGACATCTTCTCCTCATAATCCTTCACCTTGAGGTCGTACTCTGCAAGCTTGGTCTTCAAGTTGCTGGTTGCTTTGCTCGACTCTTCCAGCTGGCCAGTCAATTGCACAACAGTGGCAGCGTTCGACGCGTCGATCTTAGCCTTTTCCAAGTGTTTGTCGAATTCAGAAGAGATCTCGGCCACCTTCAGCTCTAATGCTCTTTTCGACTCCAACAAGCTGTCTCTCTCGTGAACAAGATCTTCGTTTTGTGTCTTTAATGCCTTTACCTGCGAGTCCAGGGTCGAAAGCTTCATCAAATGCTCCTGTCGGTCGGTCGACAGCTTGTCGTTCTTGTACATCGCCTCGGTGAGAGCTTTCTTGAACTGCTCGTTCTCCTTCACAAGCTCACCATTGCTGAACTTGATCGATCTCGTCTCCTTTCTTGAAGTCACCAATTGGATCGTCACGTTCTTGATCTGCTTGTTCAACTCTGTCTCCTTCTCCATCAGAGCAACCAAGTCGTCGTTGAGCATCTTCAGCTCCTTGTCTCTTGACTCACTTTGACTCGAAGAGGTTGACGACCGCAGTTCTTCGGCATTCTCATACTTCTCTTTCAAGGAATTATAGTTCTCCTGGAGTTTTCTCAGCTCAAACACTTTATCCGAGAGATCTCTATCAAGCTCTCTGATCGTTGAGTTGAATCTGGCGACAGTCAAGTCGGAGCTCTTAAATTCTTGTTGAGCCTTCGCCAGTCGTTGTTTCGTTTGATTCAGCTCGTTTCTCAACATCTCTTCGGCCCTCTTGGCAGTTTGCACAGCAACTTCTGCAGCTTCGATCTTGCTGTAGTAATTCTCAGCTCTAGCTTTGTAGAACTCGACAGATTCCTGCAGAGACTCGTTTTTGTTGCAAATCACTTGCAGCTTTGAACTTAACTGGGTGATCTGTTCCTGTTGAGCAAAGTTGTTCGAATTGCTTGTCTGGAGTCTTTTGAGTTTGGTCTGAGATTCATTCAGCATCGAGCTCAATCTCAGGTTTTCCTGTTTTGTGTTGATCGAGTCCTTCTGAAGCGCAGAACTCTCAATGTTGCTGTTGTTCTCTGTCTGTCTTGTGGTGTCCTTCAGCGGCATACTCGAAGACATGTACTGCTTGAGTCTCTCCTCCATGTTTTGATTCTGGATTTCGGCAAGCTGATACTTCGTCTTGTAATCAACTTCAAACGGAGATAGCCCTCTAGCCTCCCGAGCATTGTTCTTGTACTGCAAAAGCTCTTTCTGGAGCTCGATATTCAGTCTTTCTAATCTCTTGTTGGCAGCTCTTTCAACTGATAACTCTGTCTCAACATTCAAATCACCGGAAGAAGCAGATGGGATCTGTCTACCAAGATCGCTTCTGGAAGAAGAAACAGATTCTCTCAGGTCCCCAGACTTCTTCAATTGAGCACGGAGCTGTCTGTTCTCATAGGATTCTGAAGCCAGTCTCGTTTGGAGCATCTCCATCTCCTCTTTCATCCTTCTCATGTCCGGTTGCAGCAAATCAGGTCTTTGAGATAGCTTGAACTTGAGCTCCGCAAGCTTGACATCGAGGTTCTTCTTTGACTTGACCAACAGCTCGTTTTCGATCTTGGCAGTTTTGAGATCCTGGGCTAGTCTAGTAGACTGTCTCCTCTCAACTTCAAGCTCCTGAGTCACTCCTTCGATAGTCGACTTCAACTCAGTCAATTCTTTGTCAAACTTCTGCTTGCCTCTGTCAAAGTTGATCTCATCAGAAATCTTAGCTTCAAGAAGTTCCTTGGTCTCTTTCGACTCGTGCTTCAGCTGCTTGTACTTAGCTTTCAACCTCTCGTAGTCGGTCTTCATGGTTTGTTCACGAGATGCGTTGAGCTCGGCTTCTTTGTTGTTCACTGCCTTGCTGAACTCTGCAGCAGCAGATTGACTCTTGTCAAGAGACGTCTTCAATTTCCGATTCTCTTCAACCAAAGCATCCATCCGGTCCTTCACAGACTGCAATTCGTTGGTCTAGAGTAGTGTTAGTAGGTGTCTTGGGCCATCATTGAAAAAAACGAAGATTGCTTGGGGTATTGATTACTTTAGTGCCCTTGAACATCAAGATACTTACTGTTTCGTGCAGTTTCTGTTCCAAGTCCTTGTTGTTCTCTGTGATCTTCTTCTTGATTGTTGTAATTTCGCTGTCTTTTTGCTCCACACATGCCTTGAGCATGCCGATTTCTTCTACCAATGAGCTGGTGCCCTTTGAGCTGCTTTCCATTTCTTTGGTAAGGGATTGTATTTGATCCAAAAGTTCAGCTTTTTGAATCTCAGTGGAATTATCTGCTGCTTTGTGCAACTCGTCCATCTTTTGGATCTCTTGCGTCTTCTCATTGAGCTCTTTTTCAAGCTCAACGTGCCTCAATCTTGCGTTCTCAAGCTCAGAAGTCTTCTCAGACAAGAGTTTTCTGTCGACATCGGCATTAGTGTTGATCGAGTCAATCTCAAGTTTCAGACTTTCCTTCAACAATCTCTCTTCCTCCTTTTGAGCTTTCAAATCAACAACTGACTTTTCAAGCTCTTTGATCTTCTGGATGTAGTACGACTGGTTGGAATCAGAATCAACAAGCAGCGGCTTCAGTTGAGAAACCAGTTTGAACCAAGGATCTGCTGACAACTCATTGTAAACCTTGAAGTTCTTGGCGATGACTTTGGAGGCCCTCATCTTTGCAAGCCTCTGTTTAGTTTCAGCTCTCAGTTTGACACCTCTCACAATGGAGTTGAATTCGGTCACGATAAGAGCCATTCTACGGCTTTTCTCCTTCTCAAGACTGGCCAGAACACCATTGCGGAAAAACAGCTTCGTGGTACCAACCTTGTAGACTTCGGGATCCAAATTGAGCTCACTAAGAATGATCTCAGAAAGGTGCTTGTACTTTCTGCTAGACCCTTTGATCGAAATGTAGTTCTTGGCCAGAATACCATAAAGTTCAACAAACTGCTTGAAATCGACCCTATTAGGATACCCTGATCTGGCGATTCTGATACCTTCAAGAACACCGTTGCATCTCAACTGGTCGAGCACCAGCTGCTTATCGAACTCATTAGGCTGTTTGTTGGTGTTTGGCAGTATACATCTCACAAAGTGAGGATGTGTCAGCGACAGTTGTGTCATCAGATCGTCCAATTGTTGCTTGTGTCTTTGTGCCACAGTTCTGAACATTCCACTTCTTTTGGAAAACTTACCCTTGACAGGGGAGTCAGAAAGATTCACCATGATAGGAGCGGAAGAGTTGAACAGATTCTGGACAAAGAGATCGCGCGAGTTCGAGAGCAACTCCACGATCGTGTTGCTGAGTGGGTCTTTGTTCTTATCGAGCCAGCCTTCGATGGAATACTCGACCTCACCGGCATAATGCTTGACAACAAACCCGTCTCTGAGCTTGTTTGGCCTGTATCTGATATTGGTATCCATTGTCTTTTGCTTGTTCTTGTTCTTGTTCTTGGTCTCCAATTCTCTGTGCAGCTTGTCCAAATACGAAGTGTCCGAGCCCTTTGGAACCACGCATTCCTCATCAAGGATGGAAAAGATACCGACTCTGTTCTGGTTGGAGCCCTCGATCAACTCAATCGTCGGCTTGAGTTCCTGTCCAAAGTCAATGTAGTTCCAGCTGATTCCTTCTCTGAGATACTCGCTCTGTTCGAGAACAAACATGTGATGGTTGAAAAACTGTTGCAACTTCTCGTTCGTGTAGTTGATACACAGTTGCTCAAACGAGTTCTTTTCAAAGATCTCAAAACCTGCAATATCCAGAATTCCGATCGAATTTGAAGCTTCCATAGACACAATCGAATTGCTCTCGAAGTTCTCGTTGATTTTGTCCACCAAGTACTGGAACAGTCGTTCGTACATGGACTTGGCAAGAGCATCGATTGCAAACGTGACCTGTGAAGGGGTTCTCTGTTGAGTGACATACTCTCTTCCGGCTTTCACTCTGGATGTCAGCAATGCGCTGTTGAGCTCTTTCTCGGGTATCCCACAAAGGTCAGCCACAATCTTGATTGGAGCGTCATCTGCGAAGTAGGCCTGCCTGTCGTCTTTTGAGTTCTTGAAAGAAATGTTTCCCAGGTGAAGAATCACCGCAATGATTTGGAAGATTTTGGACTGTTCCTTCTCAGAGAAGTTCATGATCACAAAAGCCTTGATCAAATTCGAGTACTCTCTCTTGTCGTCGATGCCTGCAACGGCATGGTTGGTCTCTTTCAAGTAGCCGTAGTCGTATACGGATCTGTTCAAACTAAACTTCTTAAGTTGTTCATCGGAGGCGCTTTTCAAGAACTGGTAGAAGATATGGTAGTTTCTCTCAGACTTGTCTTGCAGCACAATTCTAGATTTCTCGAGCAGATACCAATCTATGTGGGCACCACAGAGCTCTTTAGAGCCCGGTTGTATCTTGATTTTGACAAATTTTCCAAATCTCGACGAGTTGAGGTTCCGCACGGTCTGCGCATTACCAAAACTCTCCAAAATCGGGTTGGCCTCAATGATCTGGTTGCCAAACGCAATCGATTTTTGTCTGTTAGACTCTGAAGACGCAGCAGAAAGGATATATTGAATCACTTTCTTTGTTGTTTCGGTCTTCCCTGCTCCCGATTCTCCCGTCACCAGAATACTTTGGTCTTTGGAGTCTCTGACAAGGTTTTGAAAGGCCTCTTCTGCCGTTGCAAATATATGTGGTTTGATGGCACTGAGTCTTTTAGTGTTGGCGTCGTCTGTGTTTTGCTCTGAGCGGGAGCTGTTTTTGTACAGATCAATAAACGACTGGTCGTAAATACTGAGCTGTTTGTAAGGATTGATGGCAACCAAGAACAGCCCAGAACAGGTGTAGATGGAGTTATCTTGGTACCTCAAAAGGAGGTTATTGATCACCGAAGGCTCGTTCAAGTACGTCAAAGAGGCCATATCTTCACACTTGTCAAACTGTGGCGGATTGCATCGTTCTATCTTGTCCAGGTCCACGATAACGGTCTCTTTCTTGCCGTCTTCGGGCTGAACTTTGAACCTCTTGCCCCCTTCTAGGGATTCAACAATACGTCCTTTGCAGTACGTGTTCTGCCTGTCCGGCAGCCAAACAAGTCCTTCCGACGTCGATGAGTCTTCTGCCGTTGACGTCATGTTTGGTGGTGGAACAAAAAGATTGTATAAATCGACGGACACTGTGTTATCTATATGTTTGTGTAACACATATTATTATATCGCGCCCAAACGTAAACAAATTTCAAAAAATTGAAAATAAAAACTGTGTTTACAATTTCCTGTATTGGGGGGGAAGAGAAAAAAAGAAGAGCCACCGCCACAATCTCAAGCCACAGAATATTGCACCGCCTCCCTCAAACAGTATTTTTCAACATTCAAAATTTAGCACACCTGATTGGCTGAGCGGTCACGTGCAACGACCGACAACACCTTGCAGTGGGGAGTCGAATTTACCGATTTAAACAGTCAAAATAGTCTAATAGTAGTCTTGGTTTAGTCGGGATAAGAAATGATGGAAATAAAGTAAAACAGGAGTGAAAAAAAACCGTCAAAACGAAAAAGAACCAAAACTCCAGTACTGACGTTGCTCGTTTCAAACCTTGAAAGTCCATCTCTATATTTCCACCTGCTCTGCTACCCAGTTGTGTGAATAATGTAATTCGATTGTTGTGGCACAAACAAGCATCGGCGTTTGAAACCTTTCATTTTCTTTTGTGTGCTCCCCTCCCTCTCGTATCTGTCAGCTTAGTTTTCGGTGAACAGCTCCTCCTTCAAATCAACTCCGAGCTCTTGTCTGACCTCCTTGAGCTCATCCAAATAAGCCTGGTATTGCTCCTTGTTCTCCACCTTGTGTTTCAGACCCTCGAAGACTCTGACAGCAGTGGCGTAGTCGTTGACTCTTCTACATGCTCTCAAAGCTCTCTCAATGACAGCTGGCGATGGAACCAGATCGTAAGAGAAACAGTTGTTCAGGACTCTCTGTGGGGTTGTTAGTATGGACACTTATTGACTCACGTGCTGCGCGTTACTTACCTGGACCTCGAAAAGATCGTATGCCTCGTCGAATTCCTTCTCGTATCTGACAGAAAACTCTTCGAAAGTCTCCTCGTGGTGATCAGAGTACTTTCTGATGGCGTTGAGAGCCGTGAATCTAGGGGTGTTTCTCAACACCTGAACTCTGGCAGTAGGAACAGCTAACACTCTGGCGTTTTGTCTGACTGTGGCTCTGAAAACGTTGGAAATCATGATGTTGTATGTTGGTGGTCTATTAGATTTGCCCGACTAAATAAAAGAACCAAATTATATGGTGTACAGCTGCAAAAATTCAGTAGTCTCCAGTCAAACGTTAAAAATAACACTATGGTTATTGGACAAAAAATTCTTTTCAGTTTGTTCGCTGCGAATTTTTCGCTGGCCACGCCGTTTGTATATTACGTAAGCTGAGGGTGCGAGGGCCCAAGAGATTCCCCGGGAGAAATCACGAAGGATATGTTGGTGGTGCGGGGATTCACCACGGGGCTCGTCTACTACAATCGGGCTTGCCCCACACATGTTAGCGTGACGGCTTCGGTGGATCCACCCAAGTTGCGGGGTTCCTCGCCTGAAATTCTTCGCTGCTGCGAGTGTCGTTCCACTCCTTCAACGGTAAAAGTCGTCTGATGCCTGTATCTTCCCTGTAAAGACCAGCCAATGAAATCTCGCGAAATTTCATGGTGCAAGGGTGTTTAGAAAAAACACTTTTTAGGCTGTGCAACTCCGGGGAAGTAGATCTATTATATAATCATGTCATTCATTAATATATAGTCTAATAAATACTAATCCCCCCTAACCTCTCGCCAAAACCCCGTTTTCTGTTCCTTCATGTCCGAAAGGATCTGAATCCATTCGTCGTGCTGTTCTGTGTACGGAAGGGACAATGTTTTTTTGCATGCCCAGTTCAATGTGTTCAGAGAGCCACCGTTTCTCTGAGCATCCAAGACGACAGCATCGAAAAATTTCTCGAGCACACTGCGGAACCGTTGATAAGGCTCAAAAACTTCAGTGTCGCTCCATATCGAAAGAGACAGTTTCTCCAGATATTTGAAGATGTACAGCTTTTCTTCGAGGTGCAATTCTGATTGCAATAGCGCAATCAGCATCTCATGGATCAAAATCACAGGAATATCCTTTCTGTAGTCGCGGTAATACTTCATAACCAGTTCCAGTATGTTGTCCAGGTTGTGCGGAATGAACTGGGCCACCAAGCCGGCTTTAGGCCGCACAGACAGCAGCATGTATACTAGCTCTTTCTTCTGGAAGTCAGACACTTTTGGTACGTTTGGTACAGTTTGCGGTTTGGCCAGTACCAAATTCGACTCTTTCAGTTCATCCAACTGCATGTTGAGTTCTTCGAGGATTTGTCTTCCGTCTTGCTCGATGTTTTTGCTCAGACGGAAGGGGAAAAATTCCCTGTTGTCTGCCAAATTATCAAAGATCTTGTTCACGAGTATGTCTTCAACAAAGATCTGATTAGCTCTCACAAGCTCGTTTCTTCCCAGTTGTTTTGACTGGAATATCGTCACGTTGTCTAGAACTTCAGTGATTTTCAAAAACTGCTCCCAGCTGATGTTGCCGGTCTCCTTCACGTATCTGCGCACCATCAAACCCAGCAACACAGAATTTTTGAAGATCGTGTTTTTCAAGCTGGGCATTTCATTAGAGGCTTCAGAGATGATATTGTCCACCCATTTTCTCAGCAAAAGTTCAATTGTTGGTGGAGAACAATTCAGCAGTTCGTTTCCAACAACTTTAACGCTTTCCGAGTCCCAAACCCAGAAATTTCCCTTATACAAAAGAGCAAACTGATCTTCGGGTAGGACAACCTCAATTTTGATCGACTTCAAGACTTTGACCAGCAATTTTCCGATTTTGCTGCAGAGTTCGTCGTATTCAGAGTCTGTTGCCTTGCAAGCATTGAACCTTTTCAGAACGCTAGCCAACATTGCCAGCTGGAGCTTCTCATTGGTTTTGGCACCATCCAAAAAATCCAAGAGATCGCTCAAAGCTTTCTTGTCTCCCAATAAAATGAACTCATCAATCAGCAGGACCTCTCTAATCACGTCGTACAGTATCCTCTCTTGCGGCTGTTTGGTTAGAAATTTGAGAAGCTGCTCCATTGTCGGAGCCTGTGTGTTGAGTGTTCTTCTCATAACTGCATTCAGAACAGCAGTCTTATTATCAGGTGAAAGGTCTCTCACGCACTCGCAAACAATATAATTCTTCCCCTCATCCAACTTAACGCTTTTCTGCAAGTAATACAAGAACGATTCTTGCGCTTCTGCAGACGATCTTCCAAAAACGTGAGCGAAGATCACATTGGTAATTCTCTCTTCCCGTGAGGGCAGTCGAAAGCCATTTAATATCCGAGTATTTGGATCCGGAGCTGGCATTTTCTCCCACAACAACTCCAGTTCTCCTGGGCGATACTCAAAGTCACTGCAAAGGATTTTTTGCATGTCTCGCCAACTCAAAGAGTCCATCAATTTTGAGTCTTTGAGATGTGTCCAAAATTGTCTTCTCTCTTCAAGCGTGCCAGACAGCGTTTCCTCAACGAGAACCCCAACAAAGTCGGTCAGAGACGCCAAATTCTCACCCTCTGCCAGCTTGAAGATGAGCTCCATCCGTTCTCCAGTATCAATCGCCGAGCTCTGGAGATATCTCACCATTGCAAAGAACTTGAACAATCTTACGCTGTCATTATCATATCCTTCAAAGTCTTCGTCAAGGGACTCACTAACGCTCCTGAACGATCCAGACCAGTCCTCTAAGTATTTTTGTTCTAGACTGTTCAAAAGCTGCAGCAGCTCCAAATCGACTGGAGATTCAATCTGCTTGAGCAGCATTGGATTGCGACAATGTCTCACATAAGTTCTCAAAAACTCCAATTTCAACCACTCCGAATCAATCAGATTCACTGCTGAGTCCACTGCCCGTGCAGTTTCCTCCAAAGTGTTGTTGTGGCTCTCTATGAGATACGTTGCGTTGATATACCATCGGTGATCCACAAGAAGTCTGACCATCTTTTCCCAATCGCGGGACCTGGCTTGCGTCCGGTACATAAACTTTTGTAGCGGAGCAATGATTGTCAGTGTGGGGTTCCCAATTGATCTGTCTATGAGCTGTTTGGTGTCGTATGTGTCGATTTTGAGCTTTTGAAGCCGCGACCGATCCTCTGGGATGTACATATTCACGGTCTCTGGCCTGGGAAATATTGTTGTTTGTCTGTATGGCGTCGGCGTAGAGCCTGGCGTGGTGCTAGTTCCAGCCTGATCAATGATAAACGACTCCATCGTTTCAAGAAACCAGTTTCGGAGCGGTTTGACAGGCTCATCTAAAGATGTGTCTCTCTTGTTCCCTGCAAATGCGCTGGTCCGGATGTTTCTGCGTGGACTGCCCGCAGAGCCAACACACACCCGCGCACTTGAAACAACCAATGACAGTCCTGTGCGCCATCCTCGCCGTACCAGCATTGTGGGATACGCTAAAGAAACAAGAGGGCAACAAAATGCTACATTTGATTTACGCAGAAAAATAACTTTTGTGGAGAGAGAGAGTTTCTAGGCGGTGTAATTTTTCACCACAACAAATAATACTAATCAGCTAATCAGCCAAAAACCTAAAAAAACTCGGTCATTCTGAGCGTATATATTCTAAACTCTCACTTCTTCTGTCCCTGGGCAGCGACGGCAGCAGCACCGGCGGCAGCGGCTTCTGGGTCCAAGTAGTAGGAAGGCTTGGTTGGCTTGAGCTGGTCGTCGAGCTCATAAACCAGAGGAATACCGGTAGGAATGTTGAGCTCGGCAATGTCAGCGTCCGAGATGTTGTCCAGGTACTTGACAAGGGCTCTGAGAGAGTTACCGTGGGCAGCAATCATGACGGTCTTGCCGGAAAGAAGCTCCTTGGCAATGGTGTCTTGCCAGTATGGCAGCATTCTGTCGATAACAAGGGAAAGCGACTCGCACTTTGGCAGAACCTGAGGGTCAATGTCGCTGTATCTCTCGTCGCCGAACTGGGAGAACTCAGAGTCGTCGGCGATTGGAGGAGGAGGAACATCAAACGATCTTCTGTAGGTTTGGAACAGCTCCTTACCGAACTGGGCCAAAGACTCGGCCTTGTCCTTACCTTGGAGGTCACCGTAGTGTCTCTCGTTCAATCTCCAAGATCTCTGGACAGGAATAAACAGTCTGTCGGCCTTCTCCAGAGCAATGTTGGCGGTCTGGATGGCTCTGGTGAGCTTGGAGGTGAAGAGGATGTCTGGCGTCAATCCAGACTCCTTCAACAGCTCACCAGCTCTGGCAGCCTCGGCTCTTCCAACTTCCGAAAGGGTCACATCAACCCAACCGGTGAAAAGGTTCTTCTCGTTCCATTCGGATTGACCGTGTCTGACTAGAATCAACTTGTGGACCATTTTGTATGTTTGTTTGTAATGTGTGCAACTGAGTTTGCGCAAAGTAAAACTTGTACCGGAAAAACCGACTTTCTCCTCCTATATAAACCACCGAACGATCTGTCCGCTCACGTCATTCAGGAATTTACAACTCCGAACTTCAGTGGTCTCCCATTCGCGCAGGGCCGTCGTCACCCGTCCGGGTTTTCCCCGGGCGGGGCAAAAAAAAAGTCGGAAGATTTTATTATTATTACGTAGTTTTTTATGTCATGCATGGTGCACGGGTTTTCATTCCTGTCTCTGTTGAGTTTGAATTTTTTTTGAACAAACAATGATCTTGCCTTGTTCTGAACCCTCGTGTGAAACAGTGTCTCCCGCTCAGCCATAATCGCAACTTGCACGGAGTTGAGATTGCCAGACTACAGGACCACGTGACCCGACACCCGTTTCCTAATTTCAAGAGGTCGATCTTGCCACAAAGCTTTTGTTCGGTATTGTTTACTAGCGCAGCCACAAAGGTTCAATCATGTTTGGAGGCTCGAACAACAATTCCAATAATAACGCGTCGCCGTTTGGAGGTGCCTCTTCTGGTGCGTTTCAATTTGGAGCAGCAAACAAGAACGCCACAACCAACACCACCAACACTGGTGCTGGCAATGGGTCGCTCTTTGGCAGCACGCCAGCAAACACAGGGGCCGCTCAGTCGGCCTTTTCGTTCGGTGGATCGAACTCTACAGGTCAGACTTCCACTCCAGCGTTTTCGTTTGGCTCCAACAGCTCTGAGCCAGCGAAACCGTCGGCTTTTGGCTCCAACACGGACAGCAAACCGTCTCTATTTGGAGCCCCTCCTTCCAATCCAACGACTGCTGAGCCATCGAAGCCTGCTTTCTCATTCGGAGGCTCTAGTGCAGCGCCAGTGTCGGCAGAACCGGCCAAGCCAGCGTTTTCGTTCGGTTCCGCTTCGACAAACAAGAGTGCCGGAGGTCTTTTCGGAGCCTCCACAAATGAAAAGAGCACGACTCCCTCGCTTTCCTTTGGAAGCAGTGCTCCAGCAGCTAATACTGGATCCACCGGCACTGCCGGCCCGACGGGGCTTTCTTTTGGATCTACGGCTGCCAAGCCTGCCGGTAGTGGGTTCTCTTTTGGTGCCCCTGCCACGGAGAACAAGCCTGCGTCTGGTCTGACCTTTGGTGGCAGCAGCACAGAAAACAAGCCACCTACAGCGGCTCTCTCTTTCGGAACTAACGCTGCCTCCAACAAGCCGCCGTCGAATGGATTCTCGTTTGGAACCCCTGCCAAAGCTGACGATAGACCTGTTGCGTCTGGATTCTCGCTAGGTTCTGCAGCCAAGCCCGAGGAAAAACCTGCTGCCACACCAGCTCCAGCTTCTGGTGGTTTGTCTTTTGGGGCGAGTAAGCCTGCTACGTCAGGGTTTTCATTTGGAGCTCCAAAACCCGAAGATAAGCCAGCAGCCGGTGGATTTTCGTTCGGATCGACGAGCAAAACTGAAGAGAAACCGGCGGCAGCATCTTCAGGTTTCTCGTTTGGCTCATCTGCCAAGCCAGCCGATAAGCCAGCAGAGAAGCCGGCTGGCTTAGGCGGTTTCTCGTTCGGAGCGGCCAAAACAGAGGAAAAGCCAGCTGCAACGGCAGGATTTACTCTCGGAGGGGCTTCAAAGCCGGAAAGCAAGCCAGCAGGCACAGGGTTTTCGTTTGGAGCGCCAAAGACGGAGACGAAACCGGCCAATGGAGGTCTCTCTTTTGGAGCTGCCAAGCCTGTCGAGGACAAGTCTGCCGAGAACAAACCCGCCGGAGGTTTTTCGTTTGGCTCTACAACCACGAAAACGGAGGAAACCAAGCCAGCAGCCACAGCAGCGCCAGCCGCTCCAGTGGCGGGCTTTTCGTTTGGCTCAACTGCCAAGACGGAGACGACGGCATCAACTGACAAGCCAGAAGAAAAAACCGGCAAGAAGGTGGCGTTCAGTGCCGACGTTGGCGACAAGCCAAAGCCGAAGATTCAGCTTGAGGACATCAAGCCGCAACCGATTTCGATAAAAAACAAGACACTAGAGGACCTTATAACCAAGTGGACCACGCAGTTGGCCTCGTCGTCCAAGATTTTTGAGAGCTACAGCGAAAAGATCAACCAATGGGACCAGGTCCTGGTTGCCTCGTCCGACAAGATCTCCAAGTTGTACGCAGACTCTTTGGTGTGCGACCAGAAGCAGAATAAGATTGACCAGACACTTTCGTACATTGAAAAACAGCAGGAGGAGCTGGATGGTTTGCTTTCGGGCTACGAGAGACAGTCTGAGACACTGTTGGCGTCAGTTCAGCAGGTGAGCAACTCGAACAACGGGAGCGAGGTTGTTCTGACGAACGATCAGATCAGAGAGAAGTCGTACCGTTTGGCCGAGACTTTGGAGAACAAGTTGGATTCGTTGGAGACAAACTTTTCGTCTTTGATCTCGGAGGTGAACGAGGTGAGCGATTCGTTCAACAAGTCGTTACTTTCGACGAGCGCTAAGAACCTAGACGACGAGACTTCGTTGGAGGATGTTTTAAAGCTTCTCAACAATCACCTGGAGAGCTTGAACTGGATCGAGAAGAACGAGCTGCTGCTGAAGGAGCAGATCAGTGCGATCAAAAAGGCCAATGTGTAGTTCTGTATAATGTAAACGTCGAGTGTTCTTCATTACATGCAAAACGTATATGCTTAGTGTTTATTTCTTGAGTGCATCCGTCACCTTTTTCTGGAGTCTCATTTCGAGTCTGGTTCTGTCAAAGTCTTTGATTTTCAACTTCGAGCTGCTCTCTTTGGCCAGAGTTTGCTGACTTTTCAGTGCTGGAGGCGGCAGTCTGTCTCCAATACTGAGTTTTTGGAAGTCCAGTGTTGGTGGAGCAGTTTCTGCTGCCGTTCCGGGATTTTTCTTGCCCCATGAAGCAGACCTTTTGATGATATCTCCGAGAAATGGCGACGAGGCTCTTGATTTCTTGATTGGGGAAGCAGACAAATTACCTTTCTTGTCCTCCTCATTTGAGAGACCCGAATACGTCTCGATCAGCCTTGAACCTTGCACCGCGAGGTCCTGGTCCGAAAGCCCGTAGAGCGTCATGGCGTCGAGAGCAAGCTGCGGAATGTCGATTCCAATGAGACCGGCGTCCGGTTCGTCGAGCTCAAACGAATGAGAGTGTTTGGACTGGTGGTTTTCCTCGATATATGTGAAGTTGAGCTCTTCTGTAGGCGAGTCGATCTCGTCGTTGACAAGAATCGCAGCAGACGAGCTCGGGACGCGCACTTTGGAGCTGTCGTGGATCGGGTAATGCAGCAGCAGAAACAGGGCCTCGCCGTAGTCGGAGACCATGAGTCTAGGCTTGATTTTGGACACCAAAAGGATTGTCAGGTACGGCAGAAGTAGACTCATGTCCATTGTGTCTTTGCTCTGGAAGTAGCCAAAGCACAGCATTTTGTCCCAGAGTTCAAATGAGTTGAAAAGGCCAATTTCACGGATCAGGAGTAGCCGAAAGTACCGAATCAGCCAGATGGCCGAGTCGAGACGGAACTTGTTGCGGAGCAGATGGTACTGAAACTTGTCCACAAGTCTTAATTTCAGGTCAAACTTGATGGTTTCTTGCAGCAGAGACGTTTCGTCGTAGTACTTGTCGAGAATAACGGGGATCATCTTGTTGAAGACGCTAAAAACGTCGTGTGCGAGGTACTTTTCGTCTAGCAGTTCCACTATCTGGGTCTCGAGATTGTCGAGGTGTCTGTTTTCCTGAGCAATTTTTTGCGCATTGACAAGCTCACCCTTTAGAACAATGTAGACAAATCCAATCAGCTCGTGCAGGCCCTGGCAGTACGGTCCGCCGTTGAGTTTCCACCACCGGTACAGAATCTCAATGAGCCGTTTCCTGTTCTCTGTGCTCGCGATAAAGTAGTCCGGCAGCTGTGGGAAGAGTCTGTTGATGTCTCCAATCAAACACTCGAGTGTCTGCAGGTCGGAGTTCTTTGTGCTTTTTGTTTCCGGCGAGAGCGGGTCGTGCTGGATGCGGATCCGCGACAGCTCGAGCTTCTTGCCGAGATTGTCGCTGATGTCCGCCTCGGGATTTTGTGCACTAGCAGAATAAAACTCATCGTTCTCATTCAGCTCGTTCCAGGGGACCACAAACTCGCCCACGAGCACGTCGTAGTCTCGGCGCATCGCACGCAGCGGTGCCAGATTCAGCTCCGGCCCGTCCTGCTGCTTGCCGATCTGCAGAACGGCCGCTCTCCAGAGCAATGATCGGGAAAAGTATTGTGAGTTGCTCGAATATGAGTCGGAAAGATTTGCCTCGAGCAGTCTTCTCACCGAGCCGAAGCCGATCAGAGTGCGTTTGACCTTTTCAAGCACGAGGGAGTCAGTCATCTCAACATGGGCAGTTAGACCGTGTGGGGGATCGTTGGAGTGGTTTGCAAAGATGTGGACAAAAGATGTGACGCTTGTTTGAAAACGGTGGTGCGAATATGCTGTGTTTTGCCGTGTTTTGAGTGCCTTTCACCAGATGTTTTGCTCAATTCCAACTGTAAATATATCTCTCCTTCAGTTTTAATTTCATGTTCCGCGCAGGAATTTTAGGGATAAAAAAATTCAGATCGCCAAAGACAACCGAGAAACTGAACGGCAAAGAGCGCAAAACAGCTCCCGCGCGGTGCCACCTTGCTAGGCCTGGTGGCACCTGGTGTGGCCTGGCATGGTCTCAACGAAAGTCTCTTCTTTTGAAAGCGCCACCGTGGCCATCCAACAGAGCAAAGACATGCGACCAGCTCGCCTAGTTTTAGCCCCAGAAAGCACAGCCGGCTGCCAGTTGCGCTTGCACGCGTAGGCGAGCCCGTGCAGGCTTATCACCTGCCAGCTGATTTCCACTACGCTGATCTTGCATGATGCACGCTAAATAATTCTCCCTCTTTTACGTAAGCACATTTTTTTGTTTTGGTCGTGCGCGAGCGAACGACGCCTCACGCCGCGCGTCGCTCGCGTCCCGTCAGCCAATCACAGGCCGTGCCAGCTTCAACTTGCCACAGCGGCCCTTTTTCCTTTTGGATATCTTGTTTTTTCTTGTTTCCCACCTTGTATTTTTTTGTATTTTGAGCACTTCCTTTAGGTACGGGACACACGACCTAAGAAACAGTAGTGGCGATAACGAAATAAAAGCGTTTTTTTCCGAAAATGAGAGTTAAGAGGCAAAAGGTTGATAACTCCTTAATCGATGAGGAGCTCATGGGTCAGACTCATGAGCTGCAGTTTGACCAGCAATCCACCGAATCCAAAATACACGAGCTTATTCCAAAATATCACAGCGACCTCGCAGGTCTCCAGATACCAACCTACCCTCAGCCACAGCAGTCACAGCAGCAGTCGCAGCAACAATCACAGCAGTCGTCACAACAAACCACGCCGGCCCCCACCGCTCAACAACGCAAGCTCGAGGCCAATTCCCACGATCAGAACGCCTCCGATGCAGAGACTACAAGACTCGTGAACGAAACCATTGCAGCTCAGGCTGCACAGGTTGCACAACAACAGCAACAACAGCAACAATACCACTACTCGCAACATCAACAGCAGTTCGACTACCAGCAGAACTCTGCACACTCGCAACAGGGCCAGGCCCAGCAGCATTACCAGCTGTCGAACCCACCAACGCACCTGACGCACGGCCAGCAGTTCCATCATCTGCCGCCGCCGCCCGTCGTGGGCGCAGATTACCAGCAGATCGGCCATCGCCACGTGCCGCCGGCCAGAAGTCCGGAGGAGAGCGGAGACCCGAGCGAGTATCTGGTGACGCCTATGATCGAGGAGCAGGCTTTTGATAACGTGAACGTTCTCAAGGAATTTGTGAAGGAGTTTGGTAAGAAAAACGAGTTTGGTATTGCCATTGCGCACTCGAACAACAAGGCCATCTATTTCACGTGTGAACTTGGAGGCTCGTACAGAGAAAAGAGAAGCAAGAAACAGCTGGCAGAGGCACATTTCAACGACGGCAGCGACTTGCAACAGAATTTTGAGCCCAAGAAGATTGGCACCAAGAAAATCAAGTGTCCGTTTGCCATGGTGGCCAACTTTTCCAAAAAGAAGAATTTCTGGACTTTGAAGATCACCGAAAACAAGCACAACCATGCTAAGTTGAACCCGTTGGAGGATTTCCCTATGCTGCGGAAGCGGTCGAACAGAGTCAACTCGACAATCAAAGAGCTATACTCTACCGGTGACAAGCCTTCGGTGATCCACCAAAAGCTGACGGCGATCTTCAGCGACATAGTCATCAAGAGAGAAGACATTTACAACGAGATCAGAATACTCAAGAAGAAGGGCATGGTTCCTACGAATTCTGAGATCAAGAACAGGAAAGTCGCCGTTGAAGACTTGGCCGGTAACCAGAATTACCAGCAGGCAGCCACTGTGCCTGGCCAACAGCAACTCTTGCACCACCAGGGTCCTGGCAGCCACCAACAGTCTCCCCAGGTTCACGATAATCTTGCGTGGGCAACGCAAACATACCCACAAATCGATTCTGATAACAAGAAGGAAGTTGAGCAGCAGGCTGCTGCTGCAGTGGCGGCTGTGCAGGCCTTGAAAGACTCTGCGGTGGTGAGTCACCAGCAAGGACAAGAATTCCACCCTCAACAGTCGCCCCACTACCAACAACATTACCAACAGACTCCTGTCCAAGGACAGCAGTCATCTCAAGCTTACCAGCAACACTACCAGCAGACACACCACCAAGGAATGGGTCTGGCAAACCAAGGGTCTCAGACGCAGACTCCGCAGCAGTATCAGTACCAGGCTTCAGGCCAGTACCATTACTCGAATCCAAGCTCCAGCTCTTCTGCTCCACTGAAGGATGAGCACTTCAACATTGACGAGCGTCTTCTAGGCGGCAACTAAGTCAATCCACGGTTGTTTTTATGTGACGGTCTTGAAGCGGCTCGGATCGTCTTCCCCTGTACTTTTATCTTACTTGTGTTCTTTATGCTATCACACTATTAATATCAAGTTTTAAGCGAGAAATCGATTAATTTCCCATCCTTACACCACGCATGTTACCCCGCGATTTTCTTTCTCGTTATTCCCGGGGGTTTTTTTCACCTCAAAACTTTATTTCCCGGGGAAAAGGATACGCTATTTCAAGAGGAGACAATACCAGAACGGTGTGTCGGAATTTGGATAACACCGAGCGCGCAAAAGTTGCTGAGCAAGTCTTGGGTCCTGATTGGCTGATGCAATCCACACACCGGAGAAAACAGGTTCGATTTTTTGCGGAGTCCTAGTTTTATCCGGACTGGTTCCAGTATATAAAGTAGACTCGAGGCCTTTTCTTAGTTTTTCGTAAGACCTCCCATTGGAGCGAGTATAACAACAAGAAAATGGCGTTTCAGAAAATTAGTGTGAAGACTCCCGTGGTGGAGATGGATGGAGATGAGATGACCAGAATCATCTGGAAGCTCATCAAAGAGCAGCTCATTCTTCCATTCCTCGACATCGATCTCAAGTACTACGACCTCGGTATTGAGTACAGGGACGAAACAAACGATCAGGTGACCGTTGATAGTGCTCTTGCCAACCAGAAATACGGTGTGGCCGTCAAGTGTGCAACGATCACTCCCGACGAGGCCAGAGTCGAGGAGTTTGGCTTGAAAAAAATGTGGCTTTCTCCAAACGGTACCATCAGAAATATCCTCGGTGGAACTGTTTTTAGAGAGCCTATCATCATTGAAAACATCCCACGTATTGTGGGTCACTGGGAAAAGCCAATCATCATTGGTAGACACGCTTTTGGCGACCAGTACAAATGTGAGAACATTGTCACTCCGGAGTGTGGTGGTGAGCTGAAGATTGTTTTCACTCCGAAAGATGGTTCTGCTCCTTTGGAGTATCCTGTCTACAACTACACCGGCAAGGGATGCGCCCTGGCGATGTACAATACTAAGGAGTCGATTGAAGGTTTTGCAATCAGCTCTTTTGAATTGGCAGTGGATAGAAAACTCCCGCTGTACATGTCCACCAAAAACACTATATTGAAACAATACGACGGTCTGTTCAAGGATACTTTCCAGGAAATCTACGAGGCCAAGTACAAAGACAAATTCGAGGCCCTGGGCATCTGGTATGAGCACAGACTCATTGACGACATGGTGGCCCAGATGATCAAATCCAAGGGAGGATACATCATTGCCATGAAGAACTACGATGGTGATGTTGAGTCTGACATTGTTGCCCAGGGATTCGGTTCTCTGGGGCTCATGACCTCAGTTCTTGTCTCCTCGGATGGAAAGACGTTCGAGTCGGAAGCTGCTCACGGGACTGTCACCAGACACTACAGACAGCATCAGCAAGGAAAGGAGACGTCAACCAACTCGATTGCTTCGATTTTTGCTTGGACCAGGGGTCTGATAAAGAGAGGAGAGTTGGACGAGACTCCCGACGTGGTGAATTTCGCCGAGGAGCTCGAGAAGGCCACCATTGACACAGTCAAAACCGACGGAATTATGACCAAGGATCTTGCGCTCGCCAGGGGCGAGACCGACAGATCGTCCTACGTCACCACGGAAGAATTCATTGAGGCTGTCGCAAAAAGACTCAACTCGGTTCTGGGAACCTGATATGTGTGCTGGCGTGGAAGGAAGTGTATTCTGGTGTTTGAATGGCAGATGTGTACGCTTTCGCTTATTTATATATCAATTGACAAACTTTTTTTGGGTTTCTCAGGGTCCTTTGTAAATCTTGCGACTCGAGAAATTAATTCTCGACGCGTCGGGAAAAAAAATCTTGATCTGAAGAACTTTGTGACGAGTTTGACGGCTATCTCTGCTGGCCCTATGAACATAGCAAGATACTACTTTGGCAATGGCCTGAGACACGTTACCCCGTACAACCACGAGTACGTTGCCAGTGCCAAGGGAAGATGGTTTGGGAGGACTGTTCTGGACGTGTATTCCACTGAGTTCAGAAATCAGCCTGCACAGTACCACTACAACAAGATCAAGACAGGCAAAATGAAACTGATCAAGAACCCCAACTCGAAAAAGCATTTCCGTATGATTGAATGCGATGATTTGTTCACAACTTTGATAGAACCAGGAGACAAAGTTGTCCACACGGAGCACGTTCACGAACCACCTGTTCTGCACAATGTCAAGGTGGAGTCGCCGCTGTATGTGCCCAGCAACTCGAGCATCCCCATAGTTTTTGAAAACGACTCCTATTTGGTCGTGGACAAGCCGGCAGGAATCCCTGTGCACCCTGTCAGTGTCTACCATTACAACTCAGTAACTGAGATTCTCAAGCACGATCTTTCCATTACAAGTCCGTTTCCGTGTCATCGTCTGGATAAACTCACGTCGGGTGTTCTGATCTTTGGAAAACACAATGCGGCAACGTCTCAGATCAAAATGTTCATGAGAAGCAGACAAGTAAGCAAAGAGTATGTTGCTAGAGTTCGTGGTAAGTTCCCCGCAGAGCAGGTCGTGAGCGAGGATCCGGTAATCTACGTCTATGCTGCCAAAAACCTGGTGCGGAACTACGCAAATTCAAAGACACTTTTCCAAAGGCTTTGGTATGACTTTGAAAAAGATGAGAGCGTCGTTGAGTGTCATCCAATAAGCGGATTTTCGCACCAAATCAGGATCCATCTGCGTAATCTGGGCTATCCTATAGCCAATGATCCACTATACGCTCCATCGCGTATCTATGCAGACGTTGTGCGCTCCCAAGAGGATCTCACAGCCGATTATATGGAGAAAATTCAGCAGCGTTCGGTTCAGAATAGAACGGAAATGGATTCGGGGGCAACTTGTCCCGACTGTTTGACGACACTGTACAATGATCCGCTTAAAGACGAGCTGCACATCTACTTGCATTCTCTGAGATACGCGGTGGGCGATTACGAGTTCAGGGCTCCGTATCCGCGGTGGGCGGACCAATGATCGCAAAGCATCTTCAAAATCACGACAACTTTATTAGGTATACACTTTTGCATGGAGATCTATCTTAACACACTCAGCTTGAGGGGTACTTGAGAAGTAGAGCAGCTCCCAGAGCACGGAAGAGTAGTCTCCTGGGTCGCCTGTGTTGGAACAAGCGTAGAACGAGCCAAATCTGTCATTGTTGATAACGACTTTGCCGTGGTAGAACTTTCTGCCTGTTGAGTCAATCTCGTTAACCTGGTTGATCAAGGTCACTTTGGTGATCGAGTAGCCACTGGAAAGTGCTGTAAAACTGTCCAGAATCACCAGTTCCTGGTTGGTTGCAAACGACGACACAATCTTTGATGAAGGGTTGTAGCTCAGGTGCAAGTTTGAATCTGGCGTGGCGGCCAGGAAAATGTAGTCCAGATCAGGACCCTCATTGATGGAGTTGAGCTGCAGACCCATTAGGGACGTGTTATTGGTCTTGATAGAGAGATCGAACGAGTGTTCCAGCGTTGCGTTCCATTCTGGGGGTGGTGGAAACGCGGGTGCGGAAAAAGCGACAGACAAAAAGCAGCATAGACAGGCCAATACACGGGTCATGATCGGGCAATGGATAGGTATTCCTAGGTCAGAAAGGAATAGGTAAGGAGTTTTACGGGATGAAGACAAGACATATTCTTATATAGTTGGTCTGTTAATTGTATTCTGTTACCATGCACCACTTTCCCAAGCCACAGTGGTCAAACGTAATTAAGTCCAGCATCATTTGTCTAAGAATGGTAAATCTCGTATGCCATAAAAAAAAAAGCTATTCTGGTTATACCCTTGCATTGAATTAGCGAGCCGCACGGGAACGAAAAATATAAAGTATAGCACTTTTGAGTCACGTGACTTTTGACCGTGACGCACTGGGAGTTCTAGGAGTGGTTGAAACTGCCAACTGATGCCACTCGAGTTACCCATAAATTTCATACTGGGAAGAAAAACTTAGTTCTAATATACACCATAAACAAAAATAATATAACGATTTAGTCATTGGAGGTGTTTTAGCTTCCAAGACATGATTGCAACCGAAACTAGAATACAAAAAGGAAAAGACGAAATCTCTTTTTGCTTCTTCTTTAACCACCGAAACCGTACAAGGTTCTTCCTTGTCTCTTCAATGCGTAAACCACATCGAGGGACGTAACGGTCTTTCTCTTGGCGTGCTCGGTATAAGTAACAGCGTCTCTGATGACGTTCTCCAAGAAGGACTTGAGCACGGCTCTGACTTCTTCGTAGATGAGGGCAGAGATTCTCTTGACACCACCTCTTCTAGCCAATCTTCTGATAGCTGGCTTGGTGATACCCTGGATGTTATCTCTGAGAATCTTTCTGTGTCTCTTAGCACCACCCTTTCCAAGACCTTTTCCACCTTTACCTCTGCCGGACATTATTGATATGTATAATTAGAACAAATTTGAACTGATAACAAGAAAGAGAAGAGGAAAATCTATCTCGACACCACCCAAGGAGCAAGGGGATCTCTCCTTGTATTTATATCCGGTAAGCACAACTTTGCTTTTGTGGAACGAAACAATCCTCCTTGCATCCAGCTTATTGTTCTGTCTATCAAGTTCACCGGCCCAACACGTCCCAAAAAATACCCCCCTCGCGACGTGTTTTCCCCGCGATAATGTTAGTGATATGGTTTACACGCGCTCCGTGAGTAAAATATGGTACTAAGAAAATTAGAAATTGTACTAGTTTTTACCCACGCAAACGCGTAAACACCAGTACTATTTTGTTTACACATTTTTCTAGGTGCCGCGATTAACAAAGTTCAGCTCTACGCAGCGCGGCGGAACATGGAATGTATGTATATTTAAACAAGGTGTTCCCGCTTTTTGTTTGCAAGGTTGTGAGGGACGTATTTCCTTTCTAGAATATCAATCAAAATGGCTAGAACTAAGCAAACAGCAAGAAAGTCCACTGGTGGTAAGGCACCAAGAAAGCAATTGGCCTCCAAGGCTGCCAGAAAGTCTGCACCAGCTACCGGTGGTGTCAAGAAGCCTCACAGATATAAGCCAGGTACCGTTGCTCTGAGAGAAATCAGAAGATTCCAAAAGTCTACTGAGCTTTTGATCAGAAAGCTTCCTTTCCAAAGATTGGTTAGAGAAATCGCTCAAGACTTCAAGACCGACCTGAGATTCCAATCTTCCGCCATTGGTGCTCTGCAGGAGTCCGTCGAGGCTTACTTGGTCTCTCTCTTTGAGGACACCAACTTGTGTGCCATCCACGCTAAGAGAGTTACCATCCAAAAGAAGGATATCCAACTCGCTAGAAGATTGAGAGGTGAGAGATCTTAAATATAATCAACTTCGCCAGTTGATCATATTTGATAACAGTTTCTTTTACTGTTCCTTTTTCTTTTGATCCTTAAATATTTTTAGTCTTATTGGGGTGGTACGGTGTTTTCATCTCTGATGATAAGTGTATATTAGGAAATCTATTTCGATACTATCCGTTCGTAACTTGACTTGAGCTTGTCAAAATTATCTCCACGAGTAAAATATTATTATGTAATCATTGTGTAATCCGACCAATTTTTCCATCCCCGGAATTTGGATTGCTGAAGTGAAATTTCAGTGTCAACGAGACACAATTGCTGTCACACCGGGTTTCTACACCGAATCACAACATGGCAGACATTGATGCAATCAAACCAAAAGCAAAGTCTCAACTTTGGGAGCTGTCAAACTCTCCGCTTCCGGCGTGGGCCTTCTCAGGCTCGTTGCTGGCTACCAATGCCATCAAACCCCCGATCGAGGTGCAATTGGCTGCCGCTTCGAGAGCACAAACGTCCAGAATTCTTCCATCGTTTTTCAAACCTTCCAAGCCAATTTCTCCATATCCAAACGGAATCACAACACTTCTTTTCGGTTCTTTCATAGGTCTTGGTGGCTTCATGTGCTACGATAACGATCCTGTCAACGGTGCGGGACTCGTCGGTGCTTGGAGTATTCTGTACTGTCTGGGGAACACGCGCAAGGCGATTTGGAGCTGGAAGTTGTATCCAAAATTCTTGCTTGTTGGGGCTGGAATGAACAGTGTCATTTACGGAGGAAGGTTCTTTGGATTCTTCTAGTAACAAAAACCTACCTAATATAACACTTGTTGTCGTTCACCATGGTAACGGAAGCCAGTTTCGCGCTTCGGCATACTCCTGAATCAGGGAATCGTCAAACATCTCGATGAAATGTTGATCCAAGGGTCGTTCTTTTGGATAAGCAAATTTTCTATACTCGTCGAAAATCATACTCAGCGACCATTTTTGTAGTTTTCTGATGCATCCAACAATGCATCCAGTTCTATGCTTTCCCCTGTTGCAGTGAATCAACACTGGATGGTTTTCTGGGTTGCTGATGATCTTGAGAGCTTCGTTCACTTGTTCGGGTTTGATCTTCACAAAGGGCTCCTTGTTACCACTGAGGCCAACTTGAAAGAATTTGATGTTGTTTTTCTGCAGAAACTCAACATTCTCTGGCGGATATTCCTCGGGAATGAGACACAAAATTGACTTCAGCTCGAGCTTCAGCAGGAACTCAAAGTTTTCCACTCTCGGGAACGAGGAGCGATAAATCATCCCACATACCAGAGCAAAGTTCTCCGGTGGTGTATAGGTTATGAGTGGGGGTCCTCTAGTGTTTGACGACTTTTTCGGATTGTTTCCAAGTGGTTCAGTCAGCAGATACTCGTTTGACTCACGTTGCTGTATGTACTGCTTGACTTTCTCAGGGTCCGTTGGGACAAATTTATCGTATTCGTCCTCATCATCCAGATCCCCGGCTTCTACTGCGTGTGCTGGCCCATTGTGGAGGTTCAGCTTCTGCTGAACTAGCGTGGTAACATAATTTTCGTGATGGTTGTTCACCAGTTGCAGAGCGTGGTCCTCGCTGAAAACTTGAGACTCGTCATTTGGCTCTGGCTCAAAATCAAAGATGTCAGCTTGATCGTCCATGGTCGAATGGTCGGCTCGTGAGCGGCTGGCCCGCAGCGTGTGTTCTGAAAGAGCCTGTGTTGAACGCCACTAGGTTAGGTGAGAAAACCAAGAGGTCTGCTATATCTGTCTTTCTATAGATTCTTTAGCCACACAAATGTAACTGTCTCTCATTCCGGTCCTCCTTTCGCACTCTGACTGTCCGTTTGTTCCGCTTGAGTTCGTCCAATAGCGAGAAACCGGTCCACGCCGACGTGCTCTCAAGATTAAAAAGTGCTCTTGAATTTTGAACACCTCGATTTGTAAATTTACCGGTGCACGGGTGCAAAGAAAATAAAACATTCACGCACACGCAAACGCACATTAATCTGATTTCACAAGTGCAAGCAAGCGGTTTACCTCTTATCCAACACCACTGTCTGACGACTCAATATGGTAAGTTCGGTCAAAACTACATTTCTCGCTCTCTGTTACTAATTCCCCAGTCTGCGCTGTTCAACTTCACGTCGCTGTTGCAAGTGATTCTCTTGCTCATATGTACCTCTGCATACATTCATTCTTCGTGGCCAGCCATTCTGGACAAGAATAAGACAGGTGTTCTTGGGATCTTTTGGAAATTTGCTAGAATCGGCGAGAGAATGAGCCCCTATATCTCTATTTGCTGTATTGTCATCGCTCTCAATCAGCTGGTGTGATCGTGTATATTATCCATGACTGGGGCGTGGTCCAGTTAGCATTCAGTCCAGGAGTGGATTCAATGTGAAAAAGTGAAGGTATGATATTGGTATGTAATTGAATACATCAAGCGAAATTAGATCTAATATTAAAAATGTTATTAGTCGGGATTCTACAGCTTCTCTAGTTAAACTCATTCATGTCGTTGGCTCCCGTGATGAGGACACTCGAGTTTTTGAGTCCCACAATCTTCTCCAGCTTCAACATGTCCAACTTACAAAACATGACCCTCACCATGCACAAATTCAAGTCCACTGGGTCCTCCGTTTCCTCCTCCTCGAACTGCACCTTTGCGTTCTGTACCTCCCTTCTCACTTTATTGTCCACGATGAACTTCAACACTTGCGAGTAGAAGCCCGGATCAGACGGTGGGCCGTAGAAAACAACATTTTTCACTCCCCGGATGTCGTACCGCTTATAAAAGTGCAGTCTCTCCGTGTACAGCATGATTTTGGCGTTGTTGTAGCCCTTGGCGAAGAACGCTCTGTTTCTCGTGAGCTCGGCCTGGCTGGAGTACTCGTTTATCCCGACAAACGAGATGCTCGTCTCCTTGTCAAGGTAATTTTTCACGCGGATGTAATCGATGTACGACGGAATGTACACGAGAGTCCCGCTGTCGTAAGAAACCTTGTTCTGGATCTGCGGCAGGAGAACGTTCTTAAAGAAGTTGAACCGTCTGTCGGGCTCACTCAACAAAGAGTCGACGTCAAACCGCGTGAAAACCTGCTTCAACCTTGTGTTGTTGTTGATTAGGCCCAGACGGACCAGTTTCTGCTTGAACTGCGTGATCTCGCTGTTGGTGCTCTCCACCACCGGCTTGAACAGCGACACTCCAGACAGAACATTCACGGACACTTTCGCGTTGTTCATCACCAGATTGTTCAGCTCCGGAGTCGAGTACTTGGAAAACGTCAGGATCTGCGCAACGTATTTGAACTGGTCGTTGATAGCCCACATTCTGATCCGACTAAAGTCCACCTTGAGATTGTCGAAACTTTTTGGCGAGGCGTTAAGGTACTTGGTCATGATTTCGTTCACGTGCTCCCAGTTCTGCATGATCAGCCCGTCGGCTTTGTCGAGCACAGTCACCTCGATAGAGCTCAAAAAGTCTCTTCCGGCCGTCGTCTTCTTGTTTTTGGCAGCAGAAACAGCCTTCTCCAGCGTCATCTTCAAACCCAACGGCGAGGCAATAATGAAATCTGACTGGTCAAACTTGGAAAACAACTTCAAAGTCTTCCTCGTGAACTTCAGACCAATACAGAAGTAATCGTTTGAATTTCCCTTGAAAAATTCCTTGAAATCAGCAGGCTTATTCGAGTTCAGATCGTTCACGTCAAAAGAGTCGTAGAACTGATCTTTGAACCGACTCTTGTACTCGGTCGCCTCGGGAGAACTCAGCTCTATTATCTGACTCACCACCTCCCATGCAGCGTTCCTGGTCGGCAGCAAAATAAGAACTTTTGGCCGGCTGTATCCCTGGTCTCGGAGCTCAGGTTCGTCCTGAGGATCCATCTTTCCTTCCTCAATCTGCCTCTGAGCATCAGCTTTCTTCTCGTTGTTGTTCATCACCCGGTCTCTCGTCTTGTAAATGTGGTTCAGACAATGCAAAAGATAGTACGAAGTGTAGTTCTCCTTGGGTTTTCCAGACAAACTATGGTACTGGAAGTTCACGTTTTGGTACGTGAAAAGCGATTCAATAAGCTCCGTCTCCAACTGTGTTTCTGTGTTCATCTTCAAAAGCTTTTCCTGAATCTTTTGTTTCAGGTTGTGGTACCTCAACCGGTTCGCGAGCTTCAGAGGCTTGGCTATCTTTTTGTTATCAGCCGAGGCGATGTTGTATCTGAAGTCAGTCTTGACGAACTTCTGATCCTCGAACTTCGTTCTGTCAAACAAAGAGGGCGACTTTTTGTCCAATTTCTCAAACTCCTGGATCGCCTTCTCCACACGAGACTCCTCGTTATAGTGCAAGTTGAATGCATCGTACAGATTCCTCACGTCTTCGTCATCCTTCTCCATCTCCTCTTTGGTGATCTTGTCATCTTCTGGCTCGTCATCGCTCACTACATCATCCAGCTCGTCTTTAACTTCCCTCACCTGTTGCAGTTTCTGCAAGTTCTTCTTTTTCTTCTCAGTCTTTGCAACCTCTTCTGGATGATCGCTCTTCAACAGCGTAACCAGAGCATTGTATGTAGCATTGCCTCTGAGGCCAAACTCCTCCGTCCCAGAAGCCTCGCCGTCAGAACTTTCATTATCCTCATTGTCCTCTTTCAGATCAACCTCTTCTTCGCCGTATCTGTCTCTCCTGCTCGTTCTTGTCACCTTTCTCAGTTCTTTTCTTCCTGACTTGATCACCTTTGGTTTCTTGTGTGAGGGCTCAGCTGCTTTCACCTTAGCTGCTGCCAAAGGCTCTGGCGTCTCATCTCCTCTCTTGCGTCGCTCTTTCCTCACTGAGCTCGATGGCATGGCCAATTCTCTGTAGTTAAGGATTGTCTTTCGAAAAACCGAACCGAAGGTGAACTATTTTATATTTTTCTCAAATTTTTTTTTTTTAAAATTTTATCTAAAAAAATTTTGTCAGCCCCTGGGTAATTTCAGAAGGTGAGACACGCAAGACAAGTTCATACTGCCTTCATTTATGGAGAAAAAGGTGCAAAGTAGGCCGAATCTCGTCACCCACCAGCCGCAAAACGAATCAAAGCGTGTACATTTCCCGGATACTGCCTGCTACATCCATCTGTAGCCTTGTTTGAAGCACCACTAAAAAGGGCCCGGCCAGCAGCTTGGAAACACACAACAATCACACAATGTCTACCCCGACGAGTGCCAGATCGCCACTTGCGAGTCGATCCAGTTCCGTCAGCAACTCCCCAAACACATCAGCAACGAATTTGCGAGGACTTGCCGCAGCAGACGCTTCTAAGAGAGCAGCCTCAATACGAAAGGAGAAGATATATGATACCGTGATACAGTTTATTCGGATCATTCTAGCCTCAATCTATCTCTTTTACATTGTTCTCACGATTCCGTTGAGTTTTGAGATTGGAGGGATCGATTGTGGACTGAGTTACTCCATCACTATCCTGTTGCTATATTTCTCGCTCGCTACGCTGAGGGTCTTGAAGTACCACCGCATAATCTCGTCCTTCCTCTACTATTTGCAGCACTTGCTTCTTCCAAGTCTTCTGTCGATCTTCCTCACCATTTTCACAAGCTCAGACGAATACAATGCCAACTCCCTAGTGAAGAAAATATGGTGGAATTTCATCATTAGAACATGGAAGCTGTTCTTGGTGAACTCTACCCCGTTGTTCACGATTCTTGAGGGATTCTGCTCCTTGCTCTCCATTCAGGCCATTGGTCAGATGTCACAATACCTCATCAAACACAAGTCTGACTCCTGGTCAATAGTGATCCTCATCACAAGCGCCTGCATCCTATCGGCATGTCCTTACTTCTTCGTCAAGATCTACGTTTCACCTATTGACCTGGAGAGAGTTGGTCTCATTTCCGCTTCTTTACTGGGTTCTGCATTCACGTGCACAATTCTGATCGCTATTTTCGGAATATATTCGGGAAAAGCTTCCCCGCTGGAATGCTCGCTGATGGCAGCCTATATCGTGAAGTGCTGCTATGAGCTGTTTCCCGAGTTGTCTGAGAGAAATTTCAATTACCTTTTGAAGTTCATCATGGATGAGTTCAAGAAGCTCGACTACCAGGCCAATGCGTTGAACAAGGAGTTTTTGAACTCAATCCAGACTACTTTCAAGAACTTCAAAACAGGCAAGGATCTCTTTGATTTTGTTCACCTCAAGTTTCTCACAGAGTCCACCACGAAAGACAAGTTTCTGCTCATCTATCTCAAGTCCAAGGAGTTCTTGGTCGACGTGCTGCTCAAGTTTATCACAGAGAACTTCCCCAAGTCTTTTGAGTCGCTATGGGATTTTCTCAAGATATCCATAAGCAACCTGACCTTTTCGATACTTCTCCAGTTGGCCTACCGTATTGGAGTGTTCTTTGCAGCCACAAAGATCATTCCGATCTTGCAACCTGTTCAAAAGGCTTCTCCATTGTCCACCCCGTCCTCTCCAAGTCCTCGCCGCAGCATCACAAAGAAGGGAAATGCCAAGAAACAGTCTACTTCGAGCCGACTGATTTACCTTTACTCGCCGTGTATCATTGTGGCGGTTTACACCAACCTGATGATCCAGTACATCGACGAGCTGGATACTCAGAATCATTTCTGGAATTGGCTCAGTGACAAGCTCCAGTTTTCCTCCGCGTACAACAACCCAGTAACTGCGGACTCTGCTGTTCATCCGTGGCAGTTCTGGAACTGGATTAACATCTTTGGAGTGCTTCTTCTCTACTTTTTGGAGCTCACAAGTCATGATCCTGACGACAGTTCGTTGACTGAACTTTGGACTTCATAAAGAGCTTGCTCAGTTCGAACCTTATTTTATTCACTGCATTGTCCACTTCTTTTGTATGCTCTACTTTCAGTTCGTTGGAGAACCCTGGTGGTCTGTCATCTTTTGTACACTTGTTGCTTGTTTTTGTGATTCGAGGAATTGTATTTTTTTAACGAGGCGTTTTTTCTTTTACTAAGTATGCACCTACTTTAGTCAATGTTGTTTCAATCAGAAATCCTCAATGAGGTATGTTTAATGTATCGTCCACGTTTCCTTTGGAAACTACGAGCTTGACTCTATTAAACAGATCTCATCATTCGAAACAGCAGTGACCAAAACAAGCACACTCCTGCGTCACGGTTCGACAGCTTCTGTTTCCACTGAAACTAAAAAATGTCGAAAGGTGAAGCAAGAAACATGAATAGCTTGGCATCTTTGACAATGCAAATGTCCTTTTCCTTGCACTGGGCAAGAAAAATTCAACAAGCTCTTTGGTTGGGAGGACGTCCATGAAGTCAAGAGTGAGCTCCGTTGGGTTATCAACCATAGGGTTGATAATCATCATGACTATGTTTTGAGACTCCCAGAGAAATCCAATGCAGAATAAAAGGAGAACAAAGTTCCCCAAATTCAAGAAAGTGAGGCAGACGCCTACTTTCCGAAGTGAACAAAGGGATCCATGATCTAAAGTAAGATTGAGCATCACGACAGACGTCAACAAGTTGCCAAAAATGTCAGTTTCTCAGGTCAAACAAAGCCCAAGAGGAGCAACCTGAATTGGAACCAACATCCTCGAACAGCCAGACGACAGTCGCTTGAGATGCCCAACCATAAGCCTATAGACAGACCCGCAATTGTTGATGGATTTTATAATCCACCGGATGTTTCCATCTGTGAACTATTGCCGGAGACTTTCCCCAAGGCCTTTTATTGAGCGCAGAGCACTCCTTTTGAAAACCTCGAAAGATGATTCTTCCTCCATGGACGTGAAGAAAAGAAGAAACAAAAGATTTGGAAGAGATATTTAAAGCTTGCCTTCAGCTTTCTTTACAGTGAGAAAATTTTGCAAGATTATTTGTACCAGTACACGACAACCCCTGAAAGATTGAAATGATCCATCTGAATGGTGTGCAGTAAAATAGAGTAGTTTGAAGGGAAGAAGAGGTAGTAGGCAGGGGATGAGGCTACCAGTAGTCAATTTACTGGGACAAGTTTTCCTTGTCAGCTTACGATCATCGATAGAATTTCTCTTCCGATTAGTTTTATTCTTGAGTAACTATTTTTCAATGCATATTATATAGTTGATAATGTACCAGTATCTTGGAGCAAGGCTTTTTTTTGAAAATCCGATTGAACTCACTGTCTCATGCAAGAAAGGCTTTCAAATCTCTACTGGTTTCTATCTGCTTGGCTTCGACCCCTTCCTCGCTTGTCCCACCCACAAATGGGCCTTTACACAACATACATCTCGTCATATCGCGACAAAACAATTGTAGTAAAAAGCACATGACGCAGATCACCTGATACATATCTGACCATCGCTGGATTGATTTTTTGTATCTTGAAAGTATCTAGATTGCTTTTGAAGCTGCGCAGCTGACCCTCATTCCAGCCCCACTCGCCACTTCTTGAAGATCAATTCCTTACACACCACCAGAGATGTCGGCGAATTATTGGATGTCTTCCCAGCGGAAGAAATGGCAGTTTACGCGGGAAGAACTGTCGAAGGCCCGAGCCAACATCATACAAATGGAGACCCAATTTTACGGAAACGACCCAAAAATGACGAATATCAAGTACGACACCAACATGCGTATCTATCTTCACCAGCTGGTGATCAAGCTTGGGCGAAAAGTGAATCTTCGGCAAGTCATACTGTCGACTGCTGAGATATATCTTACCAGATTTCTCACGCGAGTTTCCATCAAAGAGGTGAACATCTACCTTTTGGTGACAACTTGTATCTACATCTCGTGCAAGATTGAGGAAAATCCGCAGCATATACGGACGATATTGTCGGAGGCCAGAAACTGCTGGCCGGAATTTATACCCAACGACTTGACAAAACTGGCCGAGTTTGAGTTCTATTTGATAGAGGAAGTAGATTGCTATCTCGTTGTGCATCACCCATACAACTCATTACTTGATATTCTGAGGGTTTTGAAGGACGGCGACCCAAACAGCCGTCTGGACATCACACCAGAAGAGCTCCAGACGTGCTGGTCGATGATCAACGACAGCTACATCACCGATCTGCATCTGCTGTTTCCACCGCACATCATTGCATTGGGGACAATGTATCTTACATTGATTCTGGGCAACGATTTGGGCAGCGGAGGCGCGAATGGGTCGGGTGGTTATGGTCTCACGGGGACGGAAGGGGGTCGCAAATACCCGGTTAACATTGGCAACAACGCCAACGCACAATCATCGCAGTTGCAGCAGCATAAGGGAACACAGCTGATGACGTTTGCAAACCAGAGAATCGAGAATTTTGTCAAGTTTTTGGCTGTTTCAAGCGTGGATCTCGACGAGATCATCGAGACGGTACAGGACATGCTGACATTATACGAATCATGGAACTCGTTTGACGAGGTTTGCATTCGGAACGGGATTCACCACATGCTTTTGAGCATGAATAGATAAATAGAGGTTATGGATTCAATGATTATTACTACGCCACACAAACGGACCCTTTACTGCGCCACTGAATATTGAGGAAAAATTATAAGCCTACCTGTGGCGCAGCGCTGATGCGCTGTAAAGTAGGATCTGCTTGAAAAATAAATCGACAAAGATACACGAAAACGAAAAAAAAAAAATGTTTGGACTAAAAGTAAGCCATACTCGAAAGGGTGTCTCTTCCGATTAGTAAAAAGTCTGCACTGGATCGACAACAATAATCAAGGCGGGCAAGAAAGATTATCTGAGGGAAAAGGTGTTCGCGTTTGATGGTCTTTTGAGTGACTTTTCTACATACTGGAGGAAGCAGACGTTCGTTTAACAAAAGCGTTTTTAAGCAGCAGACTGGGCCCTGGAATCAACCGTTTGTTGATTATTGTGTCTTGGAGTACGAAGCTTGTTCAGTCGCTTGAAGCTATCTACTCATATTGCAAAAAGCGCATTCATTAGCGGGGGAAACCACGGATCTGACCAAATCAAACAGGTTACTATCATTCAGCTTGATCACAGCACATCGATTAGACTGAAAAATCATTACCATGACCGTCAACAGTCCCGTTATACCACCATCTTTGACGTCTGAGACGTCGTCCATATCGAAATTTCACGACGCCCAGCTCAAGGCCAGAGTCTCTTTCAAAGAGGACAGACAGAGTGTCAAGGAGGTGAAGACACAAAGGAAGAAAGAAAAGCCGGTTGCAGACGTCGCAAGCGATGAAAAACCACAGGCCAGTGTCCAGCACAACAGCGAGGTGGATCTTTTGAAATTAGAGGAAATTGAAAAGCTGGATCGATTCCAAATCAAGCTGACAGTGGGTCTGAATCTGGCCATTTTTACCCTTGCTCAGTTCAACCCTCTCTTCAAAAAGTTCTACACTCTGCAGTACAGATATCCAGACTCACAATATTACGATTCTGGCTACGATGACGTTTATTTTGTCATATTCACAATCATCAACCTCACATTGGTAAGAAGCTCGATCATGCTCTATGTTGTTGAGCCGCTGGCACGCATGGTCGACATTCACGAGCTCAAACCGATCCAGAGATTCAAAGAACAAGCGTGGTCCGTCTTCTACTACTCGTTGGCCTGGGGTCTGGGGGTGTACTTGTACTACAACTCTTCCTACTACTTGAACTGTGACAACCTGTACGCGCACTGGCCAAACGATCAAATGTCGTATGCTTTCAAATTCTATTACGTGGTCCAAACATCGACTTGGTTGCATCAAATGGTGGTTTTGAACATGGAAGAGAGAAGAAAAGACTACTATCAGATGTTTTTCCACCACATCATCACCAGTTTCCTGTGTGTTGGCTCCTACTACTACTACTTCACGAGAGTGGGCCATGTTATTTTGTTGCTGATGGACATTGGGGACGTTTTCCTGTCGTTTGCCAAAATCCTCAAGTACTGCGGGTACCAAAAGTTTTGTGACTTTATGTTTGTGGTGTTCATGGGCTCCTGGATAGCGTTGAGACACGTGGTTTACAACTATGTCTTTTACCATGCGTACAAGAATGCATGGAAGATGAACGGCCAATGTTCTGTGCAGAAGGCTCGCGGATTCTACAAGACGTGTTATCCTGAGAGCACCGTTGGAGTTTTCCTGGTTTTGCTCGGAGGTTTGCAGGCTCTCAGTATACTGTGGTTTTGTTTAATTGCCCGTGTGGCCATCAGGGTAGTCTCTGGTGACAGCGCAGACGATGTGAGAAGTGACGATGACGACTGATCATAGACATACTAATTCTTGGCAAATTGGACACCTTTGTAGATACATTATAGTTAGTTGATTGATTACATTGCTATAAAGTGGGAAACCCTCTAAAAAAATGTAGAGTATAGACAGATGACCATCACGACGAGTCCCCAAACGACCAACGCCAGCGAACAGTACCGTAGACGTTCGCTGGTGAACACCCAATGACCGCTCTCCTCTGGGGAGAAGTGGATCAAGTTGTCCAGCATTTGCGTATCGTTGGTGTTGATCAGCTTGTAGCCGTAGCATCCAGGCAGGACAAACGAGATGAGCACTCCACCGGTGGAGCCAACGAGGGCCAATATCAGCTCAAACGACTTGAGTTTTGAAGCGGAAAAGTACGCAACGAGAAGCATCAGAACAGTGAGAAGGACGAACCGGGTTTGTGGCAGCGGCACAACCGGAGCTTCTGGTTGGCCGCTGCTCTCACCCAGAATCGGTATGATCTCGTCATTTTCCTTGGTGGAAAATCTCTCAGTAATCCAATGATAAATGTTGTTTGCCGAGATTCTTGCGGGGTGGAACATGAGCGGAAAAGACAGCAGAACCATCAGAACAAGTAAAGCTCGGCCGAGCTTCACAAGGAAGGTGTCTTCGTAGACGAGGATGATGTTTCCAGAGATGGCGTTTCCAAAAGTGCCATAGCCAAACAGGCCGACCGTCAAAAACAGCACAGTGGTGATGGAGAGCGAGACAGCGATAATTCGGGTAATCCTTTTCAATGTCGGGTTTCTCAACTCGGCAATGATCGAGAACTCGTTCGGACAGGTGTATGCTAGAATGACGGCCCCGAGGGTCTTAAAGACCGGCTTGAACCCCTCGGGTTTCCACAGCGAGATGGCGCCCTGTTTTTCCAGTGGAATGTTGCGGAATCCCGTCGCCAGGGCGTAGAAGAAGTGGCAGTACACGAGCAAAACAAGATACGCTATTGCGGCGAGAGACACGACGGACGCGTATTTGAGACTGTCGAGTCTCTTGAGAAAGCAGAGCGGGACGGTGATGACCGTCGAAAGAAGCATAAAAGCGAGTCTGGTGTTCTCCGGGCTTTCTATCCCCGGGATACTGAACAACAATGGCATCAGATCTCCTGTCAGGACCACGTACGAGATGCTCACTCCGTAGCATTGCAGAAAGATTGAAAAGTCGAACAAAACGCTCAGATTCGGGTATGTGATGGAACACACAGTAAAGAAATTGGCCTGTCCTTTCCTGAGAAACTTAGACGACACCGCTTGGAGATAAAGCCCAAAACAGTTGGTGAGTGCGGCCACCATCAACACCAGGACACCGAGCAGGATGGAGTCCGTTCTGAACGCGTACGGCAGAACAAGCATCCCCGATCCGATGATCGTGTTGATGGTGTTGACGATCGAAGATGAGATGCTGGCACCCGACATGGGAGGGGTGGATAGGAAGTGGGTGGTGGTAGGAAATTGCAAAGAGTCAGCCACTAGCTTTGTGTATGCGTGAAAAATATAATATACAGATACTATTATCGACCATCACGTGACCAACTAAACGTCGATCGACGCAAAGGCAAAGGTCATGCGTCTTTTCGTCTCAAGGACGCCTATTTCCGAGAAACCAACTTGAGACACCGGAAACAACGGGCAATGGGCGATTGCGCAGGCATTAGAGACAAAAAGAACCACCAAAACACCCTTAATGTCCGTCTCAGGATCTGCTACGCCGTCTTCTGCGAAACTGCAGTCAAAGCGAAGAATCGTCCCCGCGGAGAGTAGGAAAAGAGCCCTTTTCTCGTGTGATCGGTGCAAGTTGCGCAAGACAAAATGCAAAAGAGTTCAGAAAAATGATCTCAAATACGACAACATTACGCCGTGTGTTCAATGTAGCAAGGCCGGGGTGTCGTGTACCACCACAATTCCCCGAAAGAAGCGGTTCTTCGGTCCTATCGAGAACATCACTCTTCATTACAAGTGTCTGCTGGCGCTGGTCACGGGGTTGTTCCCGGAGAAGGACGTGTACAACATCGAGGAGCTGATGGAGCTGGGCAAGTCGTTCAAGTTTGAGATGCCGTCGCTGGACTCGAACGAGAATGAGGAAGAGATAGCGGGGCTCAAGAGCATGGATAAGGAGCCGGGGTCCGACGAGGATCAGGAACCCCTGGCCAAGAGGGTGAAGCTGGAGCCAAGCGAAGAAAGCGAACTGAAAGAGAAGGAGGAAATTCCTGTTGTTTCGAAACCACCGCAACTGCCGCCAAACATCAAGATCAAGTCAAACGACAGAGAAAGACTGATTATGGATCGGTTTGGACATACGCATTTTATCGGCGACTTTGGAACCGCGTCGCTGCTCAATGGACTCTGTGACATCATTATCAAGAGATCATACAATTTGAAACCGCCGACATCCACTCAGGACATCCGTGACAGTTCTGTGCAGACGATCACGTCCGAGAACGAACCCGTTTACCAGTATCCGACGCATCTGTACAACCTGGACACCATCAATGTGGACCGGTTCCCTCTGATCAACCTGCTCAAGCGGCAGGAGGCTGATTTGTACAAAAATGTTTTTTTCGAAAAGGTTCATCCTTACTATTTCATTTTCAACAATTTCAAGTTTGAGGAGAAATACGCCATCTTCTGGGACGAGATCGAGAACAACGATCCCTGTGGGTCTGGAAAGGAACGGTCGCCGATGAAGATCAGCAGCGCAGACATCTGCTGTGTGTACATGGTTTGGATTCTGGGGAGAAGATTCCAGCTATACTCAAATCCCCAGGACCTTCCAGTCAATTCCGAGCTGGATGACGAGCTGATCGGCAGATACATTGACATAATCAAGCTCTCTTTGTCGGACATTGTTCTGACGCCGACCTTGGACGGAATCCGGCTACTTATTCTGCTTTCGGTGTATCTTTCGAGCATAAAAGTGCGGGAAAGTGGCTACTGTTTGATGCAGATGGCTGCTGTTCAGTGCAAGAGTCTTGGTCTACACCGCAAGCTGATTGTGGATAAGTTCAACGACGAGAAGTCTGATGAGATGAAGCGGATCATGTGGTCGTTGACGAAGAGCGAGACGACGTTGTGTTGCTCGTTTGGCCGTGCGAGTGCCATTCCGTGGGAAGAGATTGACATCGACCTGCCCACGATGAATGAGGTTGATGACGAGCTGTTCAAGATCTACTACATCCAAAGTTGCAGTTTAACCACGATCATTTTCCAGATTCTGGACAACAGGAAGAAGTCGCAAAAGGAGCCGCTTTCGCTGGTGAGCATTGAGAAGTCGCTCGTGTTCCAGAAGAGCCTAGAGAAGTTCTGGGAGAACCTCCCGCCAGCGTGGAAGGACTATAAATCGCTGCCCGTGAGAAGATACAAGCCAAAACTGCACATCCAGTACCACTACTACTTCATCACGCTCACTTTGCCGATGTTCATGCACATTGTGAGCACGCAGAACTATGTGATCAAGAAGGAAGACCCGATCTTTTCGCTGTTGGTGAACGGGATCAAGTCGTCGTTCATGACGGCAGAAGTGGTCACGTACACGGACTCGAACGGGTTTTTCAACGGGACGTTGTACTACGACGTGTTCTACTCTTATAACGCGATCATGGTGCTGACGCTGACGTACGTTCTGTTCAAAGGGTCCAAGAACAACAAGACGGCACTGGATCTCGAGTATCTGGACAGCTGCCACAACATCAACTTGCCAAATCTATTGCATGCGATCAACCTTATCCGGAATCTTATCCTGAGCAACCTGCACAAGATTGACGGAACCATGCGACGTATCAGCGATATCATTGAGACTCTGCTGGAGGACCTGGGAATCATCCAGATTCTGGTAAAGGACTACGCTGCGCGGCCCAGTAACGTGCGGAAGATCGAGGACAAGAACGAGAGCGGGAAAACAAGTGTCAACGGAGGCATTCCGGGGTACTACCGGAAGATCAAGGTTTATCAGCATAAGAAGAAGCCTGCAAGGGGCGCAGCAGTGGAGATACAACAAAGTAAACCAGTCGCACAGACACAGGCGCAGGCGCAGACACAGAAATCTCAAACACAACCACAGCAGCATTCGCAACAGCTGCAACAGCCCGACTTCACCTACCAGGAGCAGCCTCTCCAACCCGAACGGCCGTATCGCTCGCTATTCGAAAAACGACACAGTCTGGTGCTGGTGGACTCCCCGCAGGATCAGATTTTTGACAGGTCGTCGTCGATGGACCCGCAACTGAACGAACAACGGCAGAGCATCGGACTGGACTCAGAGTCATCTACTCCGAATAGCTTGAACGTGAACGAAGCACTGAACTCCATCTTCGACACGGAGCTGATGGGTGTGCTTTTTGGAGAGGACATTGTGCCTGGGAACGCGGCGAACCCAGAAACGAGCGAGGATGACATAATTGGGTTTTAAATAGTCAGACCACACGGGACCAGTGTTTGCGTAAACACGGTCCCAATGCGTATAAAGCTCCCCAGGGAACTCCTGACACCGGGACGAATCTACCCCATAAAAAAAATAGACAGATAATTTTATTTTTCAGGTCTGCCATGTTGTGTGCGCGGGTCACCAAAGCGATACTCATCTTTTTCCCTATTTAGGCAACTTTATCTCAGGGCAAGCACTGATAAGAATGTATAAATAGGGAAAGCTGTCCCCACCGATGAAACCAAGGAGGATGACGACAATAGCACAACAACAAACTTGCAATAGCGACTCGCCATGGGTAACGATTCTCAGTTATTCTACGTGTTAGGAGCAGGAGGTGCTGTCGGTGTGACACTCTTCCTTGCTAGGAAGTACATCCAGGCTCTGGCCAACAAGGACAAGGAAAAAGTTTCTTCAGGGGCCGCTTCGGAGGGCAAAGTCCCTAAAAAGGGCAAGTACCACTCGGATTCCAACGCTCCTCCGCCTGAACCAACGCCATTGTACATCACCCCGGAGCAAGTGAAGACCAGAGACGACAGACCATGGAGACCGTTCAGATTCCCATACCACCAGACGATGTCGATTTTCAAGCTCGATGTGAACCACTGGCTTGACATGGACAAATACTACTACGATTACATCATGGAAAAGGAGAGAGTGTACCACTCGTACGGTAGCGACAATATTGGCTGGCTGCCAGGCTCCGAGGAGGCCTGTCTTGAGCTCATGGAGATGGTGAAGAACCACATGTGCAAGAGATATCCGCTTCTTTTTACAACGGAGGACAACGGGGACCACGTGAAGAACGAGCTGACAGGCGAGATGCTTGATTTTACGCTTCCTTTGAAGGAACATCCTATGGTTTACGTTTCCAAGATGGCCAAGGAGGACTTTTATGTGGTTTTGAAGGGTGAAGACGGTGTCCACAGACTGATGGCAGCGGCGGTTCCTTTCCCGGGCGGATCGTTCGGTATCAAATACAAGCTGGGAAAGACGCTGGACGTCATCCACACGGAGGTTCCGTACTACGAGACCAAGTTGAAGCCTTCGATGGAGAAGTGGTTTGCCAAGATGTCGCCTGCCGATCTCGTTGAGAGAGCCTCGTGGTACATTTCCTGGGACCACAGACTGCTTTTGAACAACGTGTACGCTCTGAAGAGGGGCGACACGGTGAGTTCAGACGTTGAGCCGACCGAGTTCAACGTCAGAGTGGAGAGACAGACGCTGAGAAGACTGCCTAAATCGCAGGCCATCATTTTCACAAACCACCCTGTCTTCTACTCGATCGAGGAGATGAAGGACGAGCCTTTGGTTCCCTCGTTGATCCGCAAAATCATCTACGAGGCCCCAGAAGGGATTATAAAGTACAAGAACTTTGACGTTTTCAGAGACCACATTGTGGAATATCTGGACGGACTAGTGAAAAGACAAATCGATCTTGGTCTCATCACCGAGGAGACTCCTGTCAAAACCATGCCAACCTATCCATTCGCCCATTTCATCAAGGAGTTTGACGCCACGTCCGGATGGACAAATCCCCTGTATCCTACAAACTACTCGGCGAAGCTCAAGAAGGAGATCGAGGAGGGAGTGACCATGGAGAAACAGGCTTACTTGAGAAACGAGGAGGCGATGGCATGATTTTTTGTTGTCTGTTCGGTTTCATGTAATAGTTAAGAATTGAATAATGCTATGCGGAATTTTATTTATAAAAGCGTACAGTTAGGACTCGAGAATTTTCTTGAGAATGCCTATATCGTCGACGATTCTCAGCACCTCGAGTTTCGGAACGCATGACGTGATCTTGCAGTCGCCGTAGTTGGTGGTGCTCGATTTGGCCCTGGTGGACGGGAAGTACTTTGTGGCCGAGGATGCAGAGATGCTGGCAAACGAGTCGGACTCCAAAGAGCTCAAAACCTCGAGGAAATCACTCCTCTTCAACGTTCCAATCATCTTGTCGAGGTTGAGCTCGGAAGAGTAGAATGCGTACAATGAGTTGATGGTGACAGCGTTCTTTGTCGTGGCCATTGATCTGCACTTTGTCACCTCCTCAAACCTGATCAGCGAGCACAGCACAGTCTTGTGCTGCATATTCAGAGCCTTCAATTTAGCCTCGAAGTTTGAGTTGAACGCAGAGTTGCACACTTTGGCGACCTGCGCAATCATCGCTCTCGGTGCCTTTTCCAGAGTGAGACCCGCAAACTCTTCGCTCGACAGTCTCTGCGTCTGCAGCTCCTCTGTCAGTTCGATGGCCCGGTGGATTATGTCAAAGGCCTTTCTCAGGTCTCCCGTGTTGACTGCAGCCTTTTTGGCACAGAACTGGATGGCCGCAGGATGCACAATCGGTGGGAGTCCCTGCGGCGATTCCTTCAAACTGTTGAGCTTCGCAGTGATCACGTCCTTGATTTGCTCCGCTGAGTACGGCAGGAACTGAACCAGATTTGGACTGATTCTGTTGCTTCTCAGGCGCGGGAGAAACCGATCGGTCAAGTCCAGAGCGTTGGCAATTCCAATCAGAACCAGCTTTGGGTTGTTCTTGGCGAGCTCAGAAGCCCAGAAAAACAGCTCAAACAAGCATTGTTGGTCTTTTCCCATCAAGTTATCCATCTCGTCCAAAACAACGATCGTCATATCTGTGTCTTTGGCGTTTGTAAGCGCTGCTTTAAGCTCTTCTTGCGTCATTTTGCGTGTAGTTTTTTTGCCAAAGAGATCGCAGTAGATAGCATCAAATATGTCTTGAGCTTTTTTCACCGTCATGCAGTTCACCTTGCTGATTCTCAGCCTTCTCAACCCTTCCGGGACATAAACCTTGCGAACAGAGGAGCCCTGCTCCCAGTTCTCGAGGTTTTCAACAATCAGCGAATCCAGCATGGCATTCACCTGAGCCGTTTTCCCGGTTCCGGGAGGCCCAGAAACGTAGACAGATGTCGATTGTAAGTTGTCGAGAGCCGAATCGATGTGGCCTCTCAGCAAAGCAGCTTCATTTTCTCTCGAAGTGAGCACATACTCGCCGTCTGATGTAGTGCACCGCGAGCCTCGTAGAAATAGCTGTTTCGCCTTTTCATAAGGGGACTCAATAAATGCTAGTTTCCGGACAGCTTTGGGCTTTGTTTCCTCAACTCGCACCTGGACGTTGACTGTGCGGTCGAGTTTCTCGGGGGTCACGGGTGGAGACAGGAGTCCTGTTATCGCAGTCAATGGCTGCTTGACCGGAGCCCCGAACTTCGCTTTCTTGAGCAGGTTTCCTTCACCAGACCACGAACCGTCACCAGCATCAAACTCCATGGTGTAAATGCTCGAAGCAGCTCGTTTAGTGGCATTGAGTAGCTGTGACATCTTTCCTAAGTGCGCGTGTAGGTTGAGTATATGATTGTAAAGTGCTGAAATTGGCGATGCTGCTGGAAATATAAAAAGTGCACTTGGCTGTAAACGGAAAAGTAATTGCAATCCGAGACAGAGTTGAATCAATGCCGATTCAGAGAAGCTATATGAGACGCCACTTGTTTGAAAGGAGTGTTCTGAAACATAGATCAAGATTTTTCAGATCCTGCAAGGCAACGCGTCATATAGTTTCCCTATTGAGAATAATTGCGAAGAAATATTTCAAAGGGATCATTAGCCACAAGATAATACTAGCCACACACAGCCACATATGACCACCAACTCAACCGTGCCGAGAAATGGCAGAAGAGCGTGTTTTTTTTTATTAATTTTTTTCAGGTGGCTGTCAGTTTCGACAATGGGCGTTGAAAAAGATAGTAAAAAACGAGCGAGTTTTTGCAAATAAAAGTACAAAAGAATTTATTTCAAGGTAGGTTGAAAACAGCTAATATTACGAATCAATTTAGTTACAACGCTGACACAGATCAGAGGAAGTGTGTTTTCGATACGACGAGCCGACAGGTATTGTTAGAACTGGGTTTTGACTACTTGCAATCGCAGCGCTCTCGATTACACTGTGCTGTTTCACACAAGAGGCATTTGGACAAACCTAATTGTTTCTAGCAACTCCTTACAAAGCTCTGTTTTTACCGCGAACTTCCATCACCTTCATCAAGGATGTCTCCTTCTGAGCATCCAAGGGGAGGGTATAGCAACCCCAGTCATGGTGGTCGCTTCTACAAAGATGAAAACAAACGAAGTAGGAAGTTTCCCCCTTCCTCGAATTCGCATCATGGAAACTATAGTTCGCAGCCTTACCAAGTGAATCCTTCGCCATACCCACAGCAACCCTCCATCAATCCATTTTCCTCTAGGAGACAAGACTCGTCTGGCTCGGTGTCAGGCCCCGCAACGACGGGACAAAGTACCTTGACCTCTGCTGCAGCCAACTACGCTCCCACCGGGGCAGATTCGCACCCGGGTTACCGGTCGACCAGTGCACATGAGCCTCCCTTCAGCCGAGGGTCATATGCTTCTGGTGGCTCTGTACAGCGACGAGGTCCGGGGTATCGTTCCGGCCGTGGTCTGGGATCTGCTCCTCCAAAGAGCCGAAATAGCAGCACAAATAACGTTTCGGCAAGCAGCACAAACGCACCATACTATAGAAGCTACAGCAGTGAGAGCGCAACAGGAGCAACTCCGAACGGGCGGTACCCAAATGACTACTATGAGCGTGAACACTTTAGGTCAGACTCAAGTGCTCCCGCGGGTTATATTGAAGGTGGTCACAGACCAGCCAGTACCACAGGTTCTGTGAATGATGAACCATATATTTCTACCAGAAGGTCAACCGGATACAGCAGTAGAGAAAGACACTATGAAGACGGCTCACACAAAAGATCAGGAGATCTCATTGGAGGACCGAACAATAGAAGCGGAGACTTGATCATGACTGGAAGCAAAGAAAACAGATTCAACAGAGGGAATCAAAGAGATTATCGAGAGCCGTACGGACCCAGTCGTGCTCCCCAGAGAAACCTCTCCGCAGGATACTCTGGTAGACACTACAGGGATGAGTACAGGGATGACTTCCGTGAAGACTACCGAGGTGACGATGACGATTACTACTGGAATGAAAGAACAGGCTCACAGCCACATCAGCCTTCACATCCATCGCACAAATTCTCATCTTACTCAAGTTTCGGAGCAGGTCAAGGCAAGAATTCATCTTCTGGCAGCGACTACAAGAGAGACTACGAGCGTGTCGGCTCACATGAATATCATCGTGTGAAATCAGAATCTTTATCACCGAATCACGAGCTCACCCGCAGGGATGAAGAGAAAGACTTGTTTCCTGCAAAGTCAAAATCCGCTACAACACCTAAACGTCAGCCCTCCGAGGTTCCTTTACCTGAAAAGAAGTCTGAAACTGAAGACTTACACGACAAAAGATCTCCCCAACTAGATTTAAAGAGCGCCTCAGTGAAAGAAGAGGCCGCGAAGACTTCAAACGATGCTTCACAGCTACCACCACCTCCACCGCCCGCTGAACATGAAGAGCTGCCCGAGGAAGAGTCAGATGCAGCCAAAGTCGAGGAGAAAGAGCTGAAGACGATGAGTGATCCGATGGATGTTGACACAGAGCCTCTCATTGATACCAAGCCGTTTGAGGACAAAGCTCCGGTGGTCAGCACAGTTGAGTCTTTGGGTGAGAAGTCGAAACCCGACGATCATGAGAAGCCTGCTGAGAAGGATATCGTCTCTACACAGAGAAAGGAAGTCAAGACCGAGCCCGAGCTCGAGCCTTTGAAGAAGGATGTTGTCAGTCCTCTAATTAGCCAGACGCCACTTGCAGGGCAAGCATCGAAAGCCAATGGATTTCAAGAAGGACAGGAAGACCCTATTAGTTTTGTTGAAGGCTGTATCTTTCCTTTGAACAAAGTTGAGACCAAGGTTTATGAGCTGAAACAAATTCCTCTCGAAGAGAGAAGAAGGAAGCTGGGTTACTTGTCTTCTGAGAAAATCACTGATCTGAGACAGTACAGTTTTTACAACGCTTCATTTCTGATATTCAAGCAAGCAGATGGACCAAGAATCACAGACAAGCTGCTGGAGGTGAAGAAGCACTTGGCAAAAAAGAAGATGAAGTTGACAGATGAATACGTTTGGAGAAGATTTATTTGGAATAAGAGAACAGCCATAATGGACAAACAGCTTGCTCAGTTCTACAAGGCTGCTGATGGAGACTCGAACTCAGAAACAACCGATGCTCCAAAGCTGAACCATCCGGAAAAGCCTTTGTCCAGTCGACGTGGAAGACACCATGGAGATACTGTTCGCACGGAGGCGGAATTCATGGAGATTTTGGAATCGCTTGAAAGGGAGAGAGCGAAAGATCCAATGGTGCGTGCACAACATGGAAGTGCAATTATTCCTGACTTGATCATCAATCCTGTTGAAAAGTATGGTACATCTCGTTTTCTTGATGCCAACAATCTAGTCCAGGAAAAAGAAAAATGGGCGAACAGAATGAAGCTCGATGTTGAGGACACTTTCACCGAGGCCGAGCACGAGAAATTTTGTGAAGCTTACGGCATGTGGCCCAAGAAGTTTGGTAAAGTTTCAAGCTACTTGGGCGGTCTCAGAACACCTGAGGAATGCGTGCTGCATTACTACAAGACCAAGAAGTCTGTAAACTACAAGCAGATTGTCTCCAACAGGAACAAGAGAACGACAAGAAAGGCAGCAGCAAACAAGAAGAAACCAAGAGACATCAAATCGCGGAACGGTACTACGACTCCAGAGACCTCGACAATGGCATATTCCTCTAACAACAGCACGGGCAATCTGATGACTGCTGGCGATCAAAGCGAGGGCGAAGACTCTGAAGCTGAGGCTGGTGGGAAGCGCAAGGGAATCATCCCACCTTCATCGCCAGAAGCTAAACGTCCAAGATTGTCAGCTGATTCTTCCGTTGTTACTACACTTGCTTACGACAACACGATCAACACAGCAATTGTATCGGAGTCGCATGAGTTCGACGAAGTTAGTTCATTCCAAGAAGGATCCAATGTTTCATCACAACAGTCAAAAAGCAAACCTAAAAAGCTCAAGAAGCAGAAGAAGAAGCTTTTGGCCGACGAGGATCATAGATTCGAAGTGGTAAATGGAGAGGTCGAGCCGGCTTCTCAGCTTTTGGCCAAACAGAAGGTGGAGGTCAAAGAGGAAGTTGGCGTTCCAATTTCGCTCGCTCCTCAGTTTACAAACCCTACAGAACAACAGCCTGTCCAACAACGAGTGCATTCCCAATCGAGTTCAATAGACGAGGGGGAAAAGAAGCGCGAGAAAAGTCACAAAGACAGAAGTCATATTACCAGTTATTGGAGTGTGCAAGAGATCAACATGTTCCCGTCATTGCTGCAACAGTACGGTACCGACTGGGAGGTTATCTCTAAGCATGTGGCTTCAAAGACTTCAACTATGGTTCGCAATTATTATCAGAGAGGTTTGTCTGAGAACAGCAGTTGGGAGCAGTTGGCACGTGTGGCAGACTTGAAGAAAGAGGAGAAGAAATTTAAACAAGAACAGCTGCAACCTTCTTTCTTGTCAAATGCTTCCTCTGCGGGCCAAGGCTCAGCAGCTTCTTCGAGTTCTGCAGCAGGACCCCCACTTGGATACTTCTATGATAGAGCCTCACAGATCGGAGTGGGTGATCCAACTCGGGGTGTTGACGACAATGCTGCCACTGCTTCATCACAACTCCCTCTTGTTTCCAGAATCCAGACACAGACTCAAACCGGCGAGCCTCAGCCATTGCAGCTGCCCGCCCTTCACACATATTATCCTGCCCCTTCGCTGAGTGCTGGAACGATAAGAAGCACTTCTAGCCCATCTGGTCCCGAGGTATCCAGCTCCAGACCGGATTTAACTGGTTTTCCAAGCGAAGGAAGAAGACCATCTGTCCCAGCTTTACATTCATCGGGAAACTTCACACCTTCTATTCAATATCCAGTATCATCATATCCCGGATCAAAGCCCGCTCATTCGGGCTCAATTGTTTTGAGTATGAGCTCACTTTTGAACGCCCCAGCCCCATTGCAACCACCGAGCTTGAGAGGGTCCTCACAATCCCATCTCCCTCCTTTGACTTCTCCCAACCAGACCCCTTCAGCATACACGCCTAAGCCGCGCTCATCGATCATGAACCTCCTGAACGACGAAGGCTCTTCCGGATCTGAGCCAACAAGGCCGCCCCAACCACGCCCTTATCATTCTAATGCTTTTGTCAACTTGATGAACCCAGCACCATCAGTCGAAAACATCTCTGTGGCTCGCGACCAGCAGCAAGAGAACGAAACAAAACCCAAACAGAGCCCTCCAGTTGGAGGTTTGAGCGCGTTGGATGCGCTTGCTCAAGTCGCTTTCGAAAGGAAATGATGTCTGATCCACTCTGGTTTGTTTTGTTTTGTGTTTACTTGGCCTCAACGCGGCCTTACGCTTAGCTGTAACAGCTTGTATAATACCTCTGCTTCTCGATAGGCTACAATAATTCAGGTCGAATATTCAAATTTTGGTAACGCTAGTAAGTTGTAGGAGAGTTCAAAAGAGCGTTTCTTTTAGTCAATTACAAACGGGTCATCCTCGTCGCCGTTCCCAGTAAAAAACACCGGCTCCTCTCTTCTTATGAAACGTGAGTCACGATTTTGCCCCATGTTCTCCCTCCGAAAAAGTGCCCGGTTCATCAATAATGATTGTATGCTATAGTCCTTTGGTTGACCTTCATCGTACTCTGCTGCCAAAACTTGATCAACAATGCGATCAATTTCTTCGTTCAAGCGTTCCGACTCCTTCAGTAATTCGTCGTCAGTTGAATCATCGTCGTCAAAAGGATCAAAAGCTTCACCTAGGTTTTCAGAAAACGCAGTGGCCACTCCAGCTGGAGGTACTATAGGACGAGTTGATTTCTGTGGTTTTCCAGATGTTTCGTCTTCACTTGAGCTCGCAATATCGTCGATCTCGACAACTTCCGTCGTTTTCTTTGCGATTTTTGGCTCGTTGTTATGAAACTTCCAGTCACCATCTTTTGATATCTCAATTTTGTTGATAGGTGATTCAGAGTGCAGCTGCTCGAGTATATCTTTGAGTTCCCCGACAACGTACAGATCGCCAGGAACCTTGATACTGAACTCTAACTTGCATATTGGGCAGTTGAAATATTCCAAGCTGTTGTTCGGCAAACGCTGTTGCTTATTTCTCTTTAATCCAACTTTGTATTCAAAAGCAACGGTTCTCTTGTTGTGGTATTTGGGGTTCAGCGGCCTTCTTTTCGTATCACTTAAGATTGCCAGAGCTGGATGTTCCTGGTTACGTGACAGTGACCGAATGCCAATCTTGAATGGGTTCAATGAGTTCATTTCTCTGAAGGATTCCAGCTCAAAGCATTCAATATGTGAGCAGAATCTTGATCTCACGGGGTTTGACAACCGCTTACCAGAGAGCGGATCATTCAATGAGAGAACTATCAATTCCTGCACCAAATCTTCGTCGTTATCATTCAATGAGTCCACACCGTATGGAAGCTCATACTTGAAAAATAACTCCGAAACTTGAAGCTGGCGTTTGATCGCATTTGCTTGGGTCAGCGGGTGCAAAAAAGGGTTTGGGATGGCAGCTGTTACTTTGGACTTGAGCGATTGTGGGTTAACAAATGGTCCATAGTCTTGATTCAAAAACTGTTGCAAGTAAGGTAAAATGGGAGTAGCGTGCGAAGATGGATTCGTGTTTTCATTATTGTGCGTAGTGCCGTTGAATAGACCATTCAAGTGTTGGCTAGGACCGTCAAATCTTCCGTTATTGCAAGAAGATGATTGAGGATGCTGAGTTGGGGGAGTCGGATAGAATGAAGCTGATTGCTGCGAGTTATGAAATGCAAATTGACTCATGGACATTGGTAAATTGGCGAATGGCGTGGAAAAGTTTCGGAGATCTTGGAATCTCTCAATCTGTTTCTGGAGCTGAGCAGTAAGCTGTATCATGGCTGGAACATCCATGAATTCGACCTGTTGCCAAAGGTTTTGGTGCAAGTCAGAAAGAGTCTTGCTCAGCTGTTGCGGAGTCGAGGGATCGCAAATGAGCTTGCTCAAGTGCTTTATGTAACCCTTGACAGTGGCTCTCAGGAAGGAAGGGTCTTCGGTTTGTGTCACAGGACGCGAGATTTCTGATTGCTTCTGTTTTTGGGCTTGAGAGGGAAGCTTGAGCGTCACAAGGTAGCTCTTGGAGGCATTTTCCTGCGCCAAGCGTCTTTGTCGCTGATCATGTGCTCTAGAAACAATTTCATCAAGCTCACCATCATCGATAGAAGACAACGAGTCGCTTTCCGTGTCATGGGTTATCAGTTCCGGCTTGTTCTCGGCTGAAAGCTGGCTGACTGGGGTGTTATCTTGACTATTCGAAGTTTCCTCTAGCGTGGAAACCTTCATGTCTTTGAGCGAGATTCTGATTTTGAACTTGGGTCCTTGTTCGTAAGGTTCTGGTGTTTCATTAGTTGGCAGCCGGAGTTTCACTTTTGGCGTTTTCTTGCCGTTTTGTGAGCCTGGAGGGGAAACTCCTTCCTCAACCTGAGTCTCGCTGTCGGGAGCCTTGTCTGCATCCGAGAAAGTCTGTGTAGACTGGGGTGTCATCATTACATCGGTAGGTTTAAGAGATGATGTCATCACTGTGTTGAAAACATAAGTATGTGGGACTTTAGCATGGGCTTACTGGCTGATTAATTGTGGCTTCGATGATTTGGGTGTGGTAATGTGTGGAAGTCTCTAGGGAGGCACTAAAATGTTGACGTTTGAAATAGCGAGTCCTTGAGTTGGCTGTGCGTTTCTAAAGAATGTGACGTTATGTGCTGGAGGAATGTGCTTCAAGAGAATATCGATTTCGGGATAAGCCGTTTGATGCAATTAATTCAATTTATCTTTTTTCTCTCTCTCTCTCTTTCTTTTTCTTCTCAAACCGACGCAAATGATTTACGCCGATCGACCAAAAACCAGACTTTTTGCTTTTAAAAAACTAGTCAAAGTTCATAGTACTGTTCCGTACATTCCTTCAGCACTCCAAACACAACTACTTTCGAAATGTTTCTCGCGTTGCTGGTGCTGATGATTGTTTTCATGGCGTTGGTGATTCTTTTGCCAGCACTATCGGGAGTTTTCACGTACTCCAAGAACCCAACCTATGTCGAAAAGAAGAAGTTTAAAGAACAGGAGAAGATCAAGACCAGCAGCAACGTCGACTACGGCTACGACAGTTACATCCCGCCGGACGAGCAGGATGCAAACCTGGGAAAAGATAGTTCGAAAGGCAAACTGAAGGGATTTGGAACGGGTTTTGTGTCCAAACTCAACAATATCACTCCAGAAGACATTCCACTCAAGCTTCAGTTAAAGAACGAGGGTCTGAAGAAAAGGAGCACAAGAAACAGGGACGCCGTTGAATTTGACACCAACCCTAATAATTATGATTATGACCTGAACGAGCTGATCGACGAGGAGCTAGGAAATGATAAGGCCGAATTAAAGAAACCAGTGAGTGGTTTTAATGACTTTAGAGAGGTGTAATGAATAATTTTTTAACGTTTTTTTTTCTGTATATATATTTCGATGCAGTGTATCTTAATAACATAGAAACATTCACTTTCTAGAGGTTTGCCTGAATGGAGATCAATTCACGCTGTTTCAGCTCTTCCTCAGGGCCAGATCCAGATCCAGTCTCAGCTTCAGCATCCGATTCATGTGGTGCACTGTTTTGCTCCCCACCGTTGCTTTTGCTATCTGCTTCTTCTGACGGTATCTCCACAGTGAGTTCGTCCAAAGGAATATCATCACGAGGATCGTTACGTGCACTGAGCTCGTAAAATAGCATGAAAGTGCCTTGCGAGTTGAGAACCTCTGTCTCGCTCGATATGCGAACAATCTCGTCGCTGATTCTCCACCACACACCTCTGTACTTTCTGTACGCTATGTAGTGTCCGTAATTGTGCGTCCCGAAATGGGAAATGACTGATTTGAGCGAGTAGGTCAGATCGTCATTTTTGATTGCTGATCTGATTTTCTGCTCGAATGGGCTCGTTGTCATTTCTCTCTCGTCGTCGAAGGACGACGACAAAGCCAGATCCTCTTCCACTTGATCCTCCGTTCCTTCCACCTCATCCTGTTTCCTAAATGACTTTCTGGCATCAAGGTTGATATCGTTTGGCTCCGCCACATAATCTGTGAGGTTGAGCTTCGAAGGGAAGAAAAGCTTGGAATTATTCTTTCTCACAGTGTAGGTTCTAGGATCAAAGACAGATCTGTTCACATGGATGCAGAGCAGCGGTGGCGGCCTGGAAAAGTAGGTTTGTTTCGTCTTTTGTGACTTCTGGACCTTGTTCTTGGTGTGCAGTTTCTCATACACGGCATCGTCAATGATAGGCTTGGCCAACTCTGCTTCGATTTCGCTGATTCTCTTATTTGTCAACTCTATGAGCCTCTCCATTTTGCCGCCACCATTGTCATTATATTTCATCAGGCTCTCAGCCAAAGTGTTTCTGATTTCGGTCAACCCACATCTATTACACTCCACACCGTCAATAATCTCCTTTTGAATCCAGTCATCAAGCAGCTCTGACAGCTGGTAGCTGGACTGTGTCGTTGGAGGAATATTGAGACCCAGACCACTGATTACCGAGTATCTGATTCCCCCGATCTCTCCACAACGGGTGCATCCAATACGCTCGCACTGCAGCCCATCGACCGGTGTAACCAGCTTTAAAGGAAACACTTTTGAGTCGGAATCCGGATATGACGGATCTATCTGGTTCGCAGGAACGTATATGAACCCATTTTCACCGAGTCTCTGCAAACCAGTGATCATTCCGTCTTCATAATTGACAAACTTATCCTGCACCTTCTCCTTGGATTTCTCCTTTGGCTCACCTCCAACAAACTCTTTCTCGACTTGTTTCATGACCGATTGGTAAAACTCCTGTGCATCCTCTTGGTTGTATCCCAGAAAAAGATGCTTATTTGGTCCGTCTTTCATCACCTTCAGCAGCGTTCTCGTTTTGTAAGTTGGGGACTTGTTGCCATGCTTAGCGTTCAACTTGGAGAGAAGTTCGTTCAATGCCGTCGAAAAACTGGCATCTCTCTTCTCGAGTGAATGATTCTCTGATGTGAACTTGTCGAGAAAGTCCATTAATTCATTAGACGACGCTAGACACTGCAACACAGAGTTCATGAAACAAGTGTTTCCGTCGTTAACCAGCCCACCGACTGAGCCTCCCAATCTCATGGCAGCTTGATAATTTGCCTTGATAGACGGGTCATTGCTTGACATATACGGTGTGTGGCTCAGACCCAAAGCATGCGAGGACCTATTGATTGCCGAATTGAATCTCTCGCTCAACCCGTTCATGATATTCTTTAGTGCAGTCGGCTTTCTTTTTCCAACAACAAAATGGCTAGTGGTGGCAACAATTAGACCGAGGGTAACGATGCCTACCAGAACAGTGTTCCAGTCTCTCTGAATATGACCAAAGGAACTCACTTTTGTAGATATCGAAGAAACAAGCGTCGAGAATGAATCACTCTCAGTATCGCTTGTACTGCTGATGGCTTGCGAAAATGTATTACTAGCCTTTTGTTCGACTTGTGCGAGTGCAGATGCGTTGTTGAGCCCGAGTATCAGTAACAATTTTAGTAGAATGTTTGAATGTTCAGGCATCAGATCTGGAAAACTTGGCGATCTGAGGATGCAGGATTGTGGTTTGCACAGAAGCGTTTCTTTCTGACAATGACTTGAGCGTTCTATTCAGTAGTTTGAGCAAAGGCAATTTCTCGAAAAACTCAAATCATGAATAGAAAGCCTACCACTAACTTGCACGGTGAATTCTGTTGATGAATGGTGTCTTGAGGTACTTCGGCCCGCTCTTTTTTTCCTATGAATTCTTTTTGAATTTTATTAGAGATTCAATTTTTTTTCGGTTACCGAACAACAAGGAAAACCGATTGAGATGTACACTACCGAAATCCATTTCAAAATAAAATAAAGCGTGAACTATCACGGTTATCGGCGAGACAAGAGAGCTGGTATTCGGGTCGAGTAGGACGGAGTAGCAAATCAAACAGCCGGGTTCTCACGCGGAAGACTGGTCTGTTCGGAAGAAATAAAAAATAATCCAAAAGTACATATAAATTGTTGGTTATTGACTCCTTGCCTCTCTCACTGGCCTTTGGTATCATTGGAAGAGGAGGTAGTGATGTTCGAGCTCTTACTGGAGAGCACTTGGTCCAGAAGTTGACCAAAATCAAAGTCATTGTCTCCTTGTCCGCTGTCACCTCCACCACTGTCCACTCCTAGTCTTTGCAAGAACTGTGAAGAGGTATGGCTATTGAGACCACCGGCGGACTTCTCTGCTTCGATTTCCCGCATCAAAGGTCGAATACACTCTTTTCCGCTTTCGGTCTGAAAATGTCGTCTCAAAGCGTCTGTTCTGGCAAACCGTTTGCCACAGCCCCACACAGTAACACCGTCGACCAGTGTACCTTTGCACTGGAACTTCTTCTCTCCCGTATGAAGCTCTTCGTGGCGTTTTCTGTCGTGCTGTCTGGCAAAGGCTTTTCCACATACCGTGCACAAGAATGGCCGCTCATTCGTGTGCGTCCTTAAGTGAGACTTGAGATTGTACGGCCTCGTGAACTTTTTGTCGCAAACGGTACATGCAAACATTGCAGGGTTTCTTTGCGACTTCTTATTAGGAGATGGCGGTGATACCATCTCTGTGAGTTTCTCTCTTGAAAGAGAGCCATCACTGTCGTAGCTGGAGTCCACGTCCGAATATTTTGATCTTGAGGTCGACCTTGATCTTGAAGAGGATCGCGAATTTCCTGCATCAGAGTGTCTTCTTTGTCTTGCCAGTCGCATAGAACCGTGCGCGGAATCGTCCGGCGGAGCCAAGAAGGAGGGTGTCTCATCCGTGGAGCCTTTGTCAGTGTATATAACAGGCGATTCTGAGGCTGAATTATCCACGGATAAGTTGAATGTTGGAGTGGTCACTGAATTATCGTTCGGGATCTGGGACTGAGTGTAAGAAGTGTCCTCAATTTTGATCTGCGGCCTGTCGCGGTTGTTGAAACTTGTTGATCTTGACCGGCCGCCAGTAGGAGTAGATCCTTTTGATGAAGAAGAAAAAAGCGATGGGGTCTTGGCTGCAACGGCCTTAGAGTGCTCGATTATGTTGATTGCAGGCGTGCTGAGATTGTTCATGTTCATGTTAACGTTCATGTTCATACTGGTGTGCTGCAATTGTTGTTCCTGCTGTTGTCGGAGGTTCTGTTCAGTGAGACCCTGTGAGATGCCTTGCAAAATTGCCAGGTTTTGATAGTTCTGGTGCTCCGCACTGACGGGACCTGCACCTGAAGCATTGAGCGAGAGACTTTGAATATTTTCAGAGACAAAGAGAGAGTCGGGATCATCAAGGACCGCTTGGAAGTTGCCAAGACCATCATCATCACCATATGCAGATTCGGTAGCAGAAAAGTACGGAGAATTCGAAGCGGAAATGTCAGATAGCGCACCAGCTTGCTGAGACGGATCCCTGCCTCGTCTGTATTGCTCTGCATCAAACATGAACTCGCCGGTCGAATGGTGGCTTCCATATATCGCATTCCCGCTTTGCAGCTCAAGAGGATCAATAGGAAGCTGCTGTCTTGAAGCAAATAGCTGACCACCGCTCGCATTCGACACATCCGACGGGTCGATACTTTCATTTTGACCTCCTCCCTCGTCCAATTCAGAAAACACTTTATCCACTTGTATCGTTGGGGTGCCATCTGACCGATATCCCACGCTTGGTGTCGGCAGCTGGGACGGCATCTGGTTTTGGCCCGCATATTGTGGCGGGTGTTGTTGAGAGGAAAACAGCGCATAATCATAAGGTGGTGTGTAATCACTTGTCGGACTCCTGAGCTTGTACCCGTACAGATATCCGTCAACACTATTTGTAATGTTCTGCTCGACCTGTGGAGTCAAAATGGTATCACTTTGGTGAGCATTTTCAGCGATTTGAGATGTCCGGCCAGCAGAATAGAGCCCATTCGGCTGTTGTTGGCTTTGTGGTTGATGTTGAACTCGCTGGGCCTGGCTGGCCTTGTTGGCTTGGTTAGACTGAAAGTAATCCAGAGGTGAGTCTTGACCTGAGACCACTGTTGGTGTGAGGTTTAGAAAGTCGTATATGTTGTCTTCTTCCTGTTTGATTCCAGTTGTTTTCGAGCTTGTTGAGAATTCGTTGGCGAGAAAACCTTCGAAGGCATTGCTAGAGTCTCCATCAGCCATTTCGCAAAAGAAATACAATAATCAGCGAGATAAAGCACAGATAAGAGATGCAATGTGAAGCTGTTTAAGCTTAATTATTGTCTGAGAGCTTTCTTAATGACGGAAACCTGTCTTTTGCTTTGCGGTTGTTGTCTCCTCAGTTAGCGGAGCTGCGTAACGGTTATATGTTGTAAATGTTTTTGAACAGTGCCAAAACAGGCCGTAATCTCGCTCAAATACCGTTCACCAAATGACTTGAACAGACAGCAACTCTTGAGTATGAAAGTTAGTCTGTTCGTCAAAATTTGAACCGTGATGGTGCTTCAATTCCTCAAAGTTATGTCCCCCTATATGGCTCAATAAACGGTTCATTTATTTACGTAAAACGTACCGTCTCTCCAAAAATTATTATTGTTCGGCCCTCGCCGCAAGAATAGAAGCCAATTTATTGGCCCATTGAATAAAGTGGCAGACTTTTTGACAAATGCAGAATTTCAACAGGAAAAATCATTTCAGAAACGAATCACGTGACACAAAATTATAGGGGTCAGGCTTTCATGGGTAGGATGTATATTACTTTATGTACACGAGAGAGAAACAGAATCAGATCTTCTTTGGTGGAAGGATAGCTTCCGGAAGGGTGGACAAGGTTGACTCACCCATGAGCACGTGACTCATAGTAGCGTGCAAATTGTCGACCTGCATTTGAGCATTGGAGTTCAGTGCATTGGCAACAGCATGGGCGTTCACACGCATTTGAGATGTCTTGAAACGCTTGTCATCACCCACTGTCACTTCGTAACGGCGACCATGCACAGTGGAGTCCATGGTTGCTATAATCTCGGCTTCCGGGATATTTTTCAAAGACTCCACGTTCGACAGTGGTCTGCGGAGGTTGACAGGAAGAGTTGGGTTGCAGAATGGATAGATATTCACATTGGAAGGCAGAACAGGCTGTCTCTTGAGTTGATCGGTGAGCTTGAACCCTCTTCTAGCGGTGATCTGGTCCAAAGCTCTCAAAACCCTCGATTTAGTGTTGAAACCCATCTTGGACTTGTTCAGTTCGAGTTCAGCAGCCGATGCGATAGATGGCTTGTATCCCGACGTGCTGGTGTTCGACTTGATTGGGTTGTAGCTGATCTGGTCGTTCACAGCCACCAATTTTCTCACACTCTCGGTAGCGTAAAAACCGCTTTTCAAAGAGTCGTTTGTGATCGCTTTTCCTGAAGCAGACTTGTTGAGATTTCTGTTGATGTAGCTAGCGTGAAGTTCTTGGTCGATCAAAAATTGCTCCTTTTCCTTGCTCAAACCGCTTTCAAAAAGATGTTTTGGAATCACGATCTCGGACTGGTTGACAGACTTCGTGTCCGATCCAACTTGTGCTCTAATAATGCTTTTAATGAAGTTTCCACCTGCGTCCTCACCAGAAGCAATTTCTTTCGATGTAGCTTCCAAAGCTCCGAGCAAATCGGTTCCCGACCTGTCGGATGATGCAGATGACCTGTTAGGCTTGTTTGTCATGTTTCTTCTCACTCTCTGACTGCGCTCTTTGAGTCTCGGCTGACGCTTCTGTTTAGGAGCAGAACCAGAGGCAGATGCCGGGGTGGAGGCGGGAGCAGAGGTAGGTTTAGCCTTTGCTTTCACCTCAGCTTCTGACGATTTGGTGATTTGCCGAAGCTTATTAAGCAAGTCAGCGTCGAGCGGAGCTGCCTCTGCGGTAGAGCTATTCAGTCTCACTTGGCGTAGCGGAACACGTACAGTTCTGGCCAGCATTGTAATGGTGTTGGAGTTGTTCAAGCCTTTTCAACCAAAATGGAACGGTCTTTTTTTTTCACTTCCTCAAGTTGGACAAAAAAAGTATCCAGGTTACCCGGGAATAATAAGTTAATAGGGAAGAGCTAACACCGATCGACGCGTCGATTACAGTATGGGGTAAGCTGGATTTCAATCTTTATTCAGCCAGATCAGGCCCATTTCAAAGCAATAACTGTCAAAAGACTTATGAGAGCAGCTGGTACAGTTTGAAAGCCTGACGAAATGCATCAGCTTCTGTTTGAGCACTCAATTCTCAGGTTCAATTCGTCCCCATTAGAGATACTCAAGACATATAACGAGGCCAAGTATGGGAAGCTGGACAACCTCGACTTGGTTCAAGGGATCCCCCATTTCCCCCAGAAGCCGCATCTGGCCTCAGTGAACTCGCTCTCATTGGATTCTTGCAACAACAGGTACTTGTTATCGGGGGGCGGAGAATCTTCAATCAAGCTCTGGGATATGAAGCCCGATATTGAGGTTGAACAGCATGAGCCAATCTACACTGTTCCATCAAAGACAGCACATCAATTTGGTATCACAAAGATTGCTTGGTGGCCCGATAATGGCATGTGGCTGTCTTCATCTTTTGACTTTAGTCTGAAAGTATTTGATCCTAACAGTATGGAGGAGGTGCATTCGTTCAACTTCGGATCCAGAGTCCTGAACTTTGATTTTGAGCCGACAGGTTCGAGCTCTCTGGTTGGTTGTTGTGTGGATGGTGGTGTTGGCGGATTGAGGCTGATAGATTTGAGAACCCTGGCCGATTCTCACACGTTGGGCGGCGGTGGCAAGCTCCAAGGAGGATTCGGATACATGCTGAGCTGCAGCTGGTCTCCTGCCAACCCCAATCTTGTTGTGAGTGGTGGGGAAGATGGCCATTGCATTGGCTGGGACGTTAGACGGTCAGATGGGTGTGTTTTCAAGCTCGACTACAATCTCACGACAAGCAACTACAGAAGCTCCAATCGACAGCTACTATTCCACGACAACGTACCAAAGGCGCACAACGGTGCGATCAACTCGATGCTTTTCAACGAAACGGGGTCCCAGCTGATTACTCTCGGAACAGACGAGAAGATCAGGGTCTGGGATCTCACAAGTTCCGACAAACCGCTGAACAAACAGGTGAACTTTGGACCTCTGGTGCGCAACAAGTTCAAACAGAACCTCACAATGGCACTGAGTCCGCTCGACGAGACGGAATTGCAGTATCTATGGTTTCCGTCTGACAATGGAGAGATATTGATATACCGTGTTGAGGACGGCAAACTCATTGCCAGACTGAACAGAGGAAGTCCAGGGATTTCCAAACGAGCAACCTCGATCGTTTATGGAAAAGAAAGCTCGATTCGCTATTACAGTGGCTGCATGGACGGATCCATCTCTACTTGGGGTTATCTTGAAGGCTTTGACGATTCGATGGAGGCGGATGAGATCGAGTTTGATGGACAAGCGAGCAATAAAGGGCTGATTGAACCCGAATCTCCACGAAAAACCGACATCTTGGATAGGATTCACCATGAAATGGAGGCCAACATTATAAAAGCAGGCACCACTAAAGGCTCAGGCTGACTGCCAAAAAATTCCACGACTTTTTCAGAGTTTTTTCAGAATTTTTTTTGTTCTGAAAAAATAGGGCAATAACTTACTGCAGAGAAAGACACCAAAAGGGGATGGAATAGGTGGAAAAACGAAAGTTGGCACAATCTAGTTGGCTTTTAACGGCATAAAAAATTACGTTGAGCAATCCGCCAGTGATGATCAAACTGCAAATCCATCTCGTCCCGCCCAGCTCGCTGGAGCAGCCAGCTCAGATTTCGGTTGAGGGTTCGTCTTCCAACGGTGTGAGTAACAGCGTTGCCAGCACTGGACTTCAAAGTCAGCCACAACTCCTGCAAGGATCTCAAACCGGAAGTTCCTACTATCCGAACTTCACAATGAACGGTTCCAGTACCCCAATACCGCACAGTGTTTCTCTTCTGGGAGGCATGATGGTGACGCGTCCTATATATGTGGGCTATCCACAGACACCTTTCAATGGGAATGAGCTCCAAACCGCACGGAGCGGCATGCAGGGAGGAATCAAGAAGTTTTTGCACATAACCGATGGATCCAACACACTTCAACAGATGTGTACGGAGATTCAGGAGAGGTTCATGAGACTATACCCATATGAGAAGCCTATTAACATTCTCACCATTCAAGACAGCAATGAGTGTGACTTGGACCCTGACTATCTCGTGTCAATGGTGTTCGACGCTGACAATGTTGTGAGGGTGTTACTGGAGAGCGAATTCTCCGTTAAGTCACAACAGAGTAAAGGTTCGTCAGCCATCAACGGAAAACGTCATCTCCAAGGAGATCTGAATAGAGTCGTCAAGAAAATCAGAGCTGCGCCAGCGACCCAGTCCAGAAACAATTCTTACTCGGTCTGGCAAGGTGTGTCCAAACCTACCACGGCGCAGAGCGAAGCACCAAACGTGTCTCTTCCTGCTCCCAACGACTCCTCGGAGAACATTACCGTGATTGTCGAACCTAGGAAACAGACCAGTCCGCGGAACGCCTCACCCATCGCGGCCCCAGGTTCTCCTACAAGAATCACTTCTGGAATGCTCACCAGTCAGTTCCAGCCAGACCTTTCCAAAGGGCACATCGAAGGCGAGCACGAGGATGATGCTGAAGATGTAGATGACGTGTTAACGGAGAGCGATGGTTACCAAAGCGAGACCAGCAACAACCAGAGCTTTCTCTCGTCCGCCAAAAAGGGAGCCTCAGCAAGAAAGAGAGCCAGTGTCCCAACAAAAGCTGACGTTATGACCCGTAAAGCCTTTGGGGCTAGTGCCAAGGAAACCCCACCGACAGCATCAGCGGCTGCTAATTTGTCGTTGTCGTCCGCTCAGACGCCGACGCCTTCTGCTCCGATCTCGACAGCAGCTTTCAACAACAGCGTACCAGTCAAACCTTCGCAAGTCACCAAGAAACTAAACGAGACTGCAACGCAATCTGCTAGTCAGCCAATCGGCACTCCTCCAACATTTGGAGACTTTGCTACTCCTGGTCAGAAAAGAGATGCTGATGCTATCGAGGCTACACCAAAAGCTACACCAGCCAAGAAGAAATCCGCTACAACGTCAGTGCCAAAGTCTGCCACGAAGGCCACACCAAAGGCCGCTGCGAAATCAACACCAAAATCTGCCCCTAAGCGAGACACAGAGTCTGAAGCTACCGCGGAGACGGCTGCTACAGGAGGTACCAAGCCAGAACTAAAAGCTACTCCAAAGGCCAAGCAAAAGGCTCCAACAAAAGCCCAACTCGCCAAAGCCAAGGCCGCAGAGGCCAAAGCTGCAGAAGCGAAAGGTGAAGAAGCGAACGTGGAAAAAATCAAGGAAGATGCTGCTCCAGAGCCTGCAACCACATCCGTTTCCGAGAAAGAGGCGGTGAAGACACCAAAAGCCACCAAAGTCGCTAAAGCAGCCGCCACTCCGAAGATAACGAAAACTGCAACCCCTAAAGCCGCCGCTGCAAAGACTCCAAGAGCCTTAAAGATTGCTGCTACAAAAGCGGCAAAAGCCAAGGCAGCTGCTGAGGCTGCAGCAGCTTCCACAACTGCATCCAATGATACCACCACGACAACACCTCTTGTCTCCGCAGGGGAGAATGGAGAGTCTGTTAGCTCGCAGGCACAGGGCTCGGGAAATACTACCAGTATTGATACTCCGCACACTTCTACGTCCGACAATTCCCAGGACAAATCGGTGGTTACGCTACCTGCATTGGAGCCAAAGGAAACCGAAGCGGAAAAGGAAAGTAAACGTGATGAAGTCAAGCAGGTCGAGAACTCGGAAGCGATTGAATTTGAGAAAAACGGCTCCAAGGCAACTTTTTCCAAAGCAGAGGTTATGGGAATGCTGAAGTCTGGACTCAAAAAGCCACGGAGGAGATCGAGCGATAATCAGGCTGCGAGGAAGGACGAGGTCAGTGCTGACCTCACGCTCCAAAACATCATGCCTCCGAACAATAAAAGACGTCTTGGTGCCGACAAACCGAGCGAGGAGAAGACGGAGAGTCCCGGAACTGCTGTTAAAGGTTCTGACGGGGAGTCCGATACAGATTCGGGATCAGATTCCGAGACTGAAGATGAAGATGAAGATGAAGATGAGGAAGAGTCGCCTGCCAAGAAGCCGAGAGCGGTGAAGACTCCAAAGACGTTGTCAGACTCGTTCACGTCCAAAAGCTTCACCTCCGACAAAGGAAATCACTCAGAGATCGCATCCACGAATAACAGAAAGTCTAATCTCAGCGATAATGCTTCATTCTTGCCCCTGGAGATTCAATCTCAAGACATTGGAAAAACTTCTGAAGAGTCGCAGGCAGCCAGCTTGGAATTTAGTGCAAGCTTGGCCCCTTCGAATCCTGCATCTTCCAACATTTCGTCATTACCAAAGCTGTCTGAGTTGATGGAAAGAGGGTTGCCTGATGTTCGCGATCCTAAGCTCGACGGCTCAGCCAAGCCAGCGAAGTTGCCAGCATTGAACAACAATTCTGATTCTGAGTCTGACGATTCCGATTCTGACGACGAAGATGATTCTGACGATGACTCTGACGATGACAGCGATACCGACATGAAGTCTTTAGGATCTCAGAAGTTTTTGGACGCCAAGACGGCCAGCAGCATTGTGTCCAAGTCGAAAGCGAAAAAAAAGAATCATGGGTTCATGGATCTGATGAAAGATGCCAGAAAATGAAGATCCCATATGTATTTTGTGTTGTAACAATAGCTCCATTTTTGAACTAAAAACCGATTACAGCATATGTAGTTTATAGCGATGTGCCCTATGCGTTTGACTCTGTTGACAACGGGCGGCATTTGGTACAAAATCAAATGAAGCAAACCATCAACGGCGATGTTGACCTTCAATGAAACCCAGAGCATCAGATTGGTTAATTTCACTGACTGTGCTGACCTTGTTGTTGAACATGACACCAAAGAACTTGTCACAAACTTTCAACATTTCTGGTCTGAATGTGGTACAGATGAACTGAGCATTCTTGGACAAGTGGTTGATGAGCTGAGAAACAGAGCTTCTGTACTGGGCATCCAGATTGGCATCAATTTCGTCAAACAAATAGAATGGTGCAGGATCGCATCTCTGAATAGCCAGGATAAGAGCAATGGCACACAGAGACTTTTGGCCTCCGGAAAGCTGTTCGATTCTTTGTTGCTCGTTCTCCTTTGAGTTGAAAGACACAGAAATGGAGATTCCCACGTACTGGTCCACGACATCACTCTCTCCATCCACCTCTTCATCTTCTTCGTCAGACTCGTTGTCGTGAGAGATAGCAGCTCTCTTTTTGCCGGCACGGTCTTTTCCACCAACGACTCTCTCAGATCTCTTTTGAATGATCAACTTACCAGTTCCAGCTGGAACCAATTTCTCGAAAACTTCTGCAAAACCAACCGAAACTTCTTTGAATGTTTGGATAATAGCATCATCTTTCCGTTTCTCCAAAACTGAAATCAAACTCTCGATTGATTCCTTTGCCTGTTCAAGCTCTTCACGTCTACTAGCCAACGAATCCCTTTGCTTTGTGAAGTTCACAAATTGTTCCAATGCTTTCTTATTCACGTGGCTGTAGCGTTTCAAACGTTCAGTCACTTCATTCAATGAAGACAGCATGTCGTTTGCACTGGTAGAATTAAACGTACTGAAAGCTTCATCAGGCAAGACACCGAGGTCTCTGATCTTTTTGCTGATCTCGTCCTTTCTGCTGACGAAAAGAATCTTTCTGCTCAACGCTTTCTCAGACACCTTCGCATAGTTTTCCAGCTTTCTCAAAATACCACGTTGGGACTCATTCAACTTCTGCAGCTGATCCTTGTTACTCACAATCTCTCTTGCAATCTCTTCAGACTTCTCGCTCAAAGCTTTGTTGGATTCTTCCAGCTTTTCTCTAATATCTTCCAAGCTTGCTAGTTCTCTTTCAAGAGTAGCATGCTTGCTCAGCACCAACGTTTTCTCAGTCAACGTGTTCGACTTCAAGGTGAGCTGACGTTGGCGAGGATATAAACTGCCGTTCAATTCAGATGCGATAGACGAAGAGAGAAGCTCCAGCTCGTTTAATTTTTTGGCCACTTCCGTGTACTTGTTCTCCGTTGCGGAGATCTCATCGCTCAAGCCTTGGAGCTGAGTTTGCTCAGCTTGGGACAATGCAGACTCTCCGAAAGCAGCCTTGAGTTCGTTCTTGTAGTCAAGGATCTGTTTCTCAGATAGGCCAATAGAAGCTTGAAGCTCCTCAATTCTGTTTTCCAAAGACGTGAGTTCCTGAACGTATCTAGACTTTTGATTGTGCAACTTGGACTTCAGGGACAACAATGCCTCTTTCTCATTAAACTTGGCATCAAGTTCCTTTCTTTTTGCGGACAAAGTTTCACCAAGTTTGGTAACCTTGTCATCTTTGTGGCCAATTGACTCCTTCAGAGCATGAAGCTTTTCCTTTGTGTTAAAAATTTCAGACTTCCACTTGGTTAGGTTTTTCAGCGAATCAATTCTGGATCTTGATTGATCCCTGAAACCTCCCGTCAAAACACCCCTCCTGTCACATCTGTCACCATCCAGGGTAATGGCATTGAGTTTGTGGGTTTTTGCAATCTCCGAGCCCCGCTCCAACGAGATGCAAACAACAGCCTTGCCGAAAATTTGTTTGACGGCCGGTTCAAGATACTCATCGTAGGCAAGCTTTTTGATCAAGGCAACAGAATCAGTTCCTTCTGGGTAGAGTGTGTCTTTAGGGTTGAGTCTGTTCAAAGGCATGAAAGTAACACGTCCTGCCTTCTGTCTGATCAGCTCGTCCATAATCAAAGAAGCGGTCTTATCAGTGTCCACCACCACATGAAACAGAGAGGTTCCTCCAATAACCTCGATGGCAGTCTTGTATTTCTCGCTAACATTGATGAGCTCACCCAACGTTCCATAGACTCCGTTCAAACCAAGATCCTTCGCTATTTTTTGCACATTTTCGAGTCCAAGAGCCATGGATCTATCCATAGTTTCTCCAACACTCTGTTCAGCATTCGCCTTTTCTTGCTCATAAGTTTGCATAACACTGTTGAGTTTACTTTCCTCTCTCCAGAGCTGCTTTCTTTCGTCGATGAGCTCGTTGTATTCCGACTTGAGCTTTTGAAGCTCCCGATCCATCGACTCAAAACCAGACAGATCAGTGTCATCCACTTTAGCGAGTTGAGCGGAGAGCTCATCACGGGTTTTTTCAGCGTCAGATTTGGATGCCAGGTTGCTCGAAAGTTCCTGTCTTTTGGTCTTGACGGACTCCTGGAGCTGTTTGATCTCACCAGCCAACCAGCTATCTCTCTGCTTCTTTGTAGAAAACTGAGATGATCTACCCTTCTGCGAGAGAATAGTTCTCTGTTGTAACTTCAAATCGTTCAAAGTTGATCTCAGAGTAAACTCCTCAGCTTTGACATCTTTCAGTGACGGATTGAGTCTCTCCAATTCGGCCTCCTTCTCGGAGATCTGTGTGTTAATGGCGTTCAATTGGCTCAAAAGTTCCCCACCCGAAGATCCATCGTCCACTTCGGACTCCCTGAGCTGTGCAGTCGTCTCACCAATGCTTGTCAATAACTCACGGATGTCATTGTCATTCTCGGCGAGGTCCACATCAACCAACTTTTTGCTGGAAGCCAGCTCGGCCAAGATTCCCTCTATCTTCTTCACCATTTTCTCTCTTTCGGCAAGTTTTTGCACTAACAAATTAGAATCTTGGACAGTCCCAGCGTACTCATTCTCAATGGAATCAATCTGCTCATTCAAACTGGTGAGTTCTCGATCGTACAAGTTGAATTCTAGAGCCTTTTTGCGGTTGTTGAGCTTTTCAAACTCTTTCAGGTCATTTTTCTCCAAGTCGAGGTCTTCTAATCTGCTTTCAATGTACCTCAGCATCTCATCAATCTGCTCCCTTTTCTTGTTTGTGTTGGCCATCTCTTTGAGAGAATCCTTGAGCTTGGTTTCAAAAACTTTGGCTCCAGCAACTTCTTTCAGCAGTTGCAGTCTTTCAGAGTCTTTTGCGTTCGTAAGTGACGTGATTCTTCCTTGCGGCACAATATAATACGGATTAGACTTTGAGAAACCTGCACTCTCTAACAAGTTCATGATATCAGATTTGGTGGCTGACTTCGAGTCAAGTGAGTAGTCATCTTTTTTCATACCAATAGTTCTCCGGATCACAATCTCGTCTTTGTCAATTGGGAATCTGCGGTCGGCATTGTCGAAGACGATTTCAACATAGGCAGACATAACCGTACCAGATCCTTCGTGAATCAACGACTGTCTCTCTTCTCTTGTCATGTTGGTGTACGCGTCGGATAGCACAAAGCGGATAGCCGCAAAAAAGTTCGATTTCCCCGACCCGTTTCTCCCCACCACCACATTATGTTGGGGAGAAAACGAGTCAATGATGGTCGTGTTCTTGTAGGTTTTGAAACCTTGGATCACAATCTATATTATGGGTACAACCCAAACGTTAGTACATACGTAGCTCAAAAAGCAACAAAGAATACTCACCCTCTTGATATGCATGCTGATAGCTAGCGACTCGTCGACGACAGTAGTCTCAGGGAGAAATATTGGTAACGGTCTATACGGAGCTGATTGATATTTGTGATTTAGAAACGCGTCTCTATTTTATTTATTTTTGTGAAAATGAAGACGCGAAATTTGAAAATGATTATAAGGCTGTGCTGAAATATATGATCAGCTAGATTAATGAACTATGGTTCTCTGTAGTAATGTGGTTCCACAAACGGAAGTTTTGCAACCTCGGCTTCTCTCAACTTGCCTCTGATCTCAATGAAAATCTTTGTTCCGATCTTTTGGTGCGGTTTGTAAATAAAAGCTTGTCCAACATTGCCTCCCAAGGTAGGAGAAGGCGATCCTGAACACACAACACCAATTTCTCGCTTATCAGTTGAGAATATCTTGTTTCCCTCTCTAGGAGAAGGCCCTTTGGATCTGATACCAACTCTCTTGAAAGCGACCGATTTGGGGTTCTCGATTTGAGACAAAATTCTGGAGGAACCGTTGAAAGAAGCGGAGTCTGGCGATCTCCTGGACTTGGACACTAGCCAGTTCAGAGAAGACTCGATTGGAGTAGTCTTTTCGTTCAGCTCGTGGCCGTAAAGACACATTCCAGCCTCCAAACGCAAGGAGTCTCTTGCTGCCAGTCCAACCGGCTTGACAGCCTCTTGCGCAAGGAGTTCTTGGAAAAATTCTTTTGCAACTTTATCATCTGGAATAGAGATCTCAAAACCGTCTTCTCCTGTGTAACCAGCTCTTGCAATGTGAAATTGTGCGTCGGTGCCAAAGCCCTTCAAATCGACGAACTTGGTGTTGCCGAAATACAAGTCCTTCAGGTTTGAGCCAGTGAACTTGGACACCACTTCCTCCGATTTTGGACCCTGTATGGCAAGTAGAGCCCCCTCAAAGGTCTTGTGGGTGATGTTTGATCCTTCAGCAAAATCCCGGAGTTCTGACGTAAAAAACTCGAGATCCTTTTCTCTGCAACCGGCATTGGTCACAATGTAGAACTTGTCTTGTCCGTGTTTGGTGATGATACAGTCATCCACAACGCCTCCGTCTGTGTTAAGCAGCACGCTGAGGGTCGATTGCTGATTTTTCAGGACAGAAATATCGGTTGGACACAGTTTCTCCAGGAATTGCGTAGTGTTTGGCCCACTGATTGTGTGCTGCAGCATGTGCGAGACGTCAAACACACCGCAATTGTTTCTGGTCCAGTGGTGTGACTCTATATGGGACTGGCCTTTGTACAGAACAGGCATTGAGAAGCCTGCGTAGGGCACCATTGTGCCGCCGAGACCGACATGGATGTCGTACAAGGGGGTCTCCAGGAGCTTTGCCGTTGAGTAGAGTCTGCGAAACATGGTGGATGGTGCCGAATGCAAGTGCAAAAGAAGAAACATCCCACTCTGTGATCCTATATATAAGGCCCAGCGGGGACTCTGAGGCAAGTCAGAGTTGTAACGGAGTCAGACTGCGCGCGAAGTCAGATTTCCGCCCACCAGTCGATCGACGTGCGTGCCGGAAAACGACGCGACAGTTTTCACGACGCGTGTACGGTTTTTCTGTCGCCCGTCGATTGCTTCTCTGGAAGAGCACTTCCCGAACGGCCGACCTGCCGCACCCAGCTTGCTGTGGGGAAGGTACGTTGCCCGATACTATCGGCCGCGTACCACGCATCTGTGGAGCCAATACCATTTTACTACCGAACGCCCGAGCAGTAGACCACCCATACTGGCAGTACCTTCCCTCTTTTCTTATGCGCAAAAGAAGCGACACTTGCGTGAGGCTCAATAGAAACTCATCTGCATATACCGTTTGCCCCGCTGTCAACGCGAAAAACATTACATGATCGTAAATACTATATTGCATAATAAAATAAGTGAGAACGCTGCAGGAGAAAATTGAGGCAGACAGCAGGAAGAAAACTAAAACCAATCAAGATATTGAAACCAGACCATTGTGAGACAGAGGTGAATAGAGTTGCGGGAAGACATAGCAACGAGCCAAATGCAGAGTGTCCATACCATACTGCAACAGACACCTGTTCCCATCTCCACCGCGGATAGTGGGTCTTCAGAGTTGCCAGAATACGGCGACGATGCTGATCGGGCAGGCCTTCGAAGCCTGGCAATCAAGCGTAGACGACTGAGGGCCGCAAGAGCGTGCGTGGTGTGCCACGATAGGAAGGGTAAGTTGACTGCGGACGAAAATTTGATGCCCTTGATACTAACAGCAAACAGTTAAATGTGATGTCTCTTTCAAGGAAGAGGGCGAGCCGTGCACCAATTGCCGTGATTTTGGTTGTGAATGCGTGCTTTACGAGCGCAAAAAGCGGGCTTCGAAGAAATCAAAGACACCGGGAGGAGACGGGTATGCCGACACAGGCGACCAACTAAGTGAGAGCGAGTACTTTGCACAGATATTCCCCAAGGCTCTGGATCCGCCGCCCTTCGTCAAGCCGAATTACCAGAAAGACCTCGGGTACTTGAGCGTGATAAAACTCGACCCGGAGGAGGTTCTGCTGGAAAATTTCGAGTCTCTGGTAAGAAAAGAGTTTATGACTTCGAACACTTCGGCGGAGTTCATGTCCGAGGTCATCGAAGATCTCATAGCCGACAACAAAGCAAAAGGCAGAAGAAGAGCTTACACTTTGGACGAGTACGACTTCCAAGTACTCAACCTGTACGGCTGCTTCAGTTTACCGGATGAAGAGACCTGCTGGAAGTACATCAAGAACTACTTTGATCTCCTGAACCCTCAATTCCCAATCATTGACAAAGTTCGTTTCTACAATGATTACAAAGACCTGAGAAGACCGCCCTCCCTGCTCTTGTTGTTCTCGGTCTTGTATGTTGGCGCAAGACACAACGATAACAAAAACACAACCACAGAGGAGCTGGTGGAAATTGACAAGGCATCCAGAATACTGTTCAAAAGGGCCAAGTTGTTGTATGACTTTTCCGTCGAGAGCGAACCAATTCCTCTTATACAGTCGTTGCTGTGCTTCATCTGGAATTATGAGAACTTTTCGATGTTTTCGAAGAACGACTACTATTGGACCAAGACGGCCATTGGCTACGCCCAACAGTTTGGCTTCCATCGGAATCTCGATAACGATGAGCATATGTCACTTTACGAGAAAAAGATGTACAAGAGACTTTGGTGGTGCTTGTTTATGAAAGACAAGCTGATTGGCCTCGGTTTTGGGAAACCATTCATGATTAACCTTGATGACTGCGACGTTCAGATGCTGACCGAAGAAGACCTGAAGGAGTCTGCGATGACCCAGCCGGAAATCGACTATTTCATCAACTTCATCAGGTTTGCAGAATTGGTGAGTACCGTGGTAAATGAGCAATCAAAAATGAACAAGTTGATGGAAGCCAACAAGCCTATCATACCGTTAATCAGACAGTGCGACTTGCTGCTGATGAAGTGGCTGGCTCAAGTGCCTTATCATCTCAAGTTCAAGATTGATGATCCTTCGACACAGTCGGTGTTGAGTACTATTTTGTCTTCACAGTATTATACGCTTCTGATTTTACTGCACAAGGCCAACATTCACCGGGGTGTGGGAGATCAGTACCCCTGCTGGGCTATCACCTTCCAAGCTGCGCAGATGAACAAGTTGATGGCTGAAATCATGGTTGACAATGGCCTCATTTTACACATTTCACTTATCTCACACAACACTCTTTACACCGCCGCAATTATCATGATGTATCATTTGATGAACAAGGAAAAGCAGGTGGCAAAGATATCCAAGCAATTCTTTTTGAAAATTCTCCAGGTTTGGGAGCTGGCCTCGTTTAAATGGCCGACATGTTATCCGATGTGGTTCATTTTCGACAACATTTATCACGACGAGAAGAAGAGGCGCGTTATTGTTGATTCCATTGTTGAAGACACCGATGCAGGTAATACCGAAGTCAAAAACACCATGATCACAAACACAAATAACATCAGACTACCACATTCTAAGAAGGGCCCGAATGGGTATAACGATTTTTCAAGGTTGGAGTTGTCTGTTCCTTCAGTTGCCAAAACTAAGCTTGGAAGTACTCGAGACGATGAAAACTCCACGGCCGATGGTTTCGAAACACTAAGTTCTTCTAGATTGAGAAGTCTGGATTCTTTGGACATTGACTTGGACAAGTTGTTCACCAACAATGTGTTTTCAGAGTCGAAAACCACATTGTTGCCTAAACTGGATCTGAACATCATCCATTTTCAAGGATCGAATCAAATTCCAAACGCTGACCAATCAGCACAGGTCGACTCCAGTGTTGATGTGAGCCAGAAAACCCCAATGCCTTCCTCTTCAGAGGTTCCTGTTAGCCTGTGGTTGATGAATGCATCGTGGAAGCCAGACTTTCACTCACAGGGATTTAATCCCAATTCTCCAGAAGCGGAATTTGCGCACCCTGAGCACCAGATGCCTTTACAGCACCCTCCACCTCCCTCACCCCAGCTCCAGTCTCAAACAAATAATTCCATGTATCCTCCTCAGCAGCAAACATCCATTCCATTCCAGCATTCGCAATTCCCTCTGCTTGGCACTCCAGGTGCTGGTTCCATGGCCAGACCTTCGAGTTTTATGCCTCTCAATGGCCGTGACCAAACTGGCCAGTTACAGCAAACCTTACCAGACCAGCAATCTATGCACCAAAGGCTACCAGATCAGCAACTGCCACAGCCCTCACTATATCAAGGACCGATGGCTCAGAATCAGATGAGTCAAAGTCAAATGGCTCAGATGTTATCTCAAATGTCACAACATCAGTCTCATACAAATATACAGCCTAATGGGTCACCACTAGACCAGCAACATATTTCAAATGGAAATCTTCACCAACAAGGGCCATTTGCAACTCCCTCAATTCAGAACTCCAACCTCGCAAATTTGGATAATCAGACACAGCCAAGATCAGCGGCTGTTCCAGGACAACTACCAAACCTTAATCCAAGTGATAATAATTACCCGAACAACACCAATCCTTATAAATTTTTCAACTTTTTCTGAGAGAATGTATCAAGCCCCAATATCATTAGGACTCTCCAAACTCCTTTCATACATAGTGATACTTAAATTTTGGCATTTTCAGATGACAAACCCCATCCCAAATCTTTTTTCATAAAAGCAACGTGTACTATAACTTCTCACTTAATCGTGGAACCCCATCTAGAGACGTTGATAAACTTCTAGCGTTTTTCTATTCTTCAAGAAGAAGGTTAACCAAAAGCAGCTTGTCAGGGCGAAAACTGTAAAATTTAAGAACGGAAAATAGATCAAACCGTTTCCGTTTCCACCATTGAACCTTTCAGCGACAAAACCAACAAGAGAAGGGAACGCAGATGCCCCCGTGGCGCCGAGACCGCAAACAATAGACACTCCTGATGTGCTAATTGCCTTTGGTAGAAACTTGATCGCAACCACCACCGTTGTGGAAAAAATCGGTCCCACAAAGAAACCCATGAAACAGACACTCAGCCCCAATAGCCAAGGCGAGTTGTTGAATAAGGTGAAACCCAAAGATCCCAGGGTAACCAGACAGCAGTACGTGACCATGGCTTTGACCTCTTTGTTCTCAAAGAAGCGCGCAGTAACAAAGCCCATAACCAGTCTCCCCCCTGTCATAAACATCCAGTATGAACTAGTGACAAACGAAGCAGTATTCTCGGAGCTTTGCTTGATCTGCAATAAATAATTGAAAAGCCACAAGCCGACGCTCAGTTCACATCCAATGTACAGGAACAAACACAATGAGAAGAACAGCACGTGTTTGTTTCTTAGAATGTCAAAAAGCGTAGGCTCTTCCTCAACTCCACTCTCCTCCTTATCACCAAACAGCTTATATTGGTACTTCCAACTAGTCTCGTTGCTAAAATACAAGAGAGAAAGCACAAAATTCACCCCGATGACAACCAAAATCATGTAGTAAAAGTGGTTCCACTTGACACCTTTGTGAATGAGGTAAGTAGCAAGAGATGGACTCACAAAGCAGCCGAAACCATAAGATGCATGCATCAAACCCAGCAATTGATTACTGTGGTTCAGAGCTCCGACAAATAAATTCATCGTGCAATCCACAGAACCAATTCCGAGGCCATTAAGTATAGCAAACAGTTCGAGAATGTGGAGGTTGGACTTGAGAGCAAGGGCCAGTGCGTTGGAACCCATCACAAACAAAGCAAAAGGGTAAAGTCCTTTCATCCCAAACTTTTTGGACAGTGTATTATTACCAAAGCTTGCGATAGTATATCCCACAGCTTGGAGGATGAACAGGTATGAGACGTGTATTCGATCAGTATGGTAGTCTTCTAAGAAATGGTGCATCACAGACCCAAGCGATTGATCAACCATGCCGGTCGCAAATAGCGTCAAAAAAGTACTGAACACTTGTATTTTCAGTTTTCTCGACGTCTTAATGTCTATTGACTCTATCACCACCTCATGACCTAGAAATTGAACTCTTTGTGGGGGTTCATTGTCCCCAAAGATTAGTTCGATCGATTTATCATCGCTCTCTCTATCCAAGTCGAAATTTTCTAGTTCAACCGACTCATTCGAGAAGACTGAAAGAGCTCCGGACATGGCTTGGTGAATCTATAACTCTGAATTGAACTCTTTCAAACGATTTACTCAGAGAAAAGCAAAAACTCCTCTTTTTCAGCGTTTTTTGCCCACAAAGAAATTGCGAGGGCTTCGGAAAAAATGGGAGCTGATAAGCGAAAGAGAAAAAAAATTTCAAGAAATCCTGATTTGGAAATCCCCGGAAAGTCAAAGCGCCGCACAATCTTCAGATCAAACGGTTTCTAACTCTTCCTTTTCCTTGCGTTTGTTCGATAAACTTTTCAACGAACTGAACAGCAAATTGCGTAGCCCAGGGAATCCGGCGGTAGCCAAACTTTCAAGGACGTCGATGCGCAAGTAATCGTAGTCCTGATTGTGGTGATCTATCCATTTGTCGGAATTATTGACTAACCTGTTAAATTCATTTTCATTCAACGGACCCGCCAGTCGGATTTCAACCTCTTGCTTGTCTTCGATGTCTCTTATTATGTTGGTAATCAGTGAGGCAAATGAAGGAGAATAGAAAACGTTGAAGTTTTTCTTCATTGAATTGAAATCGTAGTCCTCGTCTTCTTCAGAAAGAGAGTCATAGTGATAATAGCGTTGCTTCATCAACTTCGGGATGAAGGCGGTCGGAAGGATGAATCCTTTTGCGGTTGATTTTTCGTTTCTGTCGAAAGATTTGTCCCGCCATATAATGTTGCAGAGGTCCATGACATAAGAGTTGTGTAGATGCTTCAAGGATGTTAGCATATGATGCGATATACTGTTGTTGATTTCTCCATGATCGTTTGTATCCTTGAAAGTCGCAAGATATTCGCCATAGTACCGCTTGCAGAATGTAACATGATTACAGACACCATCGATCAAAACCGCATTGACTGAAAAGTAGAAATCATATATCAGCGACGGGGGAAGAATCAAAGTTGAGATGCAAATACAGTCGAACGGCAGCTGGTGGATCAACATCAAGAGTTGAAGAAACTGTAATTTGATGTTGAGATATGTGTCCTTTTTTCCGCAGTATCGTTTGTTAAACGAGAAGATGATGTTGCCGATGAGCTTGTTGACACAATTCCAGAACATGAGATCCGCCTTGCCACCTATTTTGTAGATCCAGTTCGAAATCAAATCTTGGAACGAATTCAGAAAAAGACAAGCGTTGTCTTCTTCAAGAAAAAGAGACTCCGTTTTCCTGTAGAATGACTCGAAGTCGCTCCATTCTGAGTAGTCCAGATACGGCAATAGGTGCCAAAAGTTCAAAACGTTGAACTTCTCCACCAGAGAGCCTTCAAAACGGAGCTCAACTTCCCCCTTCAACGCTTTCTCCACGAATCCAGGCAAGTGCAACGAGCGTTCAGAGACGTAGCGCAGGCCTTCGAAGATAGGATAATGTATGACCTTGAGTTCTCCTTTCCCTTCTTTCATGAAGAGAAACTCGAGCCAAGTGTCGAGATCCTTGTAGTCAACTTGCAACAGGAAGCTGTAGATTATCACCTTGGAGTGAAATACAGTTTCTATGTCTAGCAAATTGGACATTTGGTCACTGGGTAATAATTTTGTGCCTTTAGATTCTGACATCTCACTGAATTGGTAGAGGAGTCTACCCAGCTGAGATGGAAGTTTGAATTTCTCTAGCTTTTCAACGAATGACTTCACTGAAAAGCACTCTGGAATCTCGTAATTTGTCAAAAGCTCCATTACGTTTCCATTGAACGTTGAATCTTCTATCTTTCTGCGTTTACTTTGCACACGAAGACTGTTTGGCTCGATAGTATATCGCACATTGAGCCCTCTCACCACCTGGTAGTAAGATATGAAGTTGGTTCTGAATGCTTCCAATTCCGCGCTTTCGGAGGTGTCATCACCTAGTTGGGTGCCATTATGAAATGCATGGTATTGTCTCTTCAGCTCAAAGAGTCTTTCTGTGAACTTATGATCAACGGTCCCAAATGTGTCCTTGGGAATTTTGTGACTCTCCGAAATATTCAGCAGCTTGAAGTAGTAGGAATCAAACATTGGCATGTTGGAATCGCTCTTCAGATAACTTTGGAAAACGAGAACCAAAGATATCAGACTCTTCTCCTTCTCGTACAGCTCAATCAGATACTCAAGCTTGAATGAATTGAGGAAGTACTTCACTTTGTAATTTGGGTCTATTTCGTGACTCAGATGCAGAATATAAATCAGTATCAAGCTGATGCTGGAGCGAATATAACCAATGGACAGCAGGTTAAACACAAACGGCAACACCTTCAAGTAGTCCTTGCTCAGTTTGAAATTGACAAAGTTTTGCAAGAGCCAATTGCTCAAAAGTATCTGCAGTCTTCTGCTCATAGTGCTTCCATCATTCGAATACGTTGACAGCCGAAAAGAACTGATGACTCGAAGGAAGACGTCAAAGTCAAACATTTGGTTGCAATCTAGCACCTTGATCAGTTTGGCTTTTATTGAATTATTAAAAACCTTCAAGTTCCTGGGGTTCAAAATTATTCCAAGGAGACTGTTGAGCTGGTCTAGCGTGACTCCATACTTGGGAACAACCAACGTAAGGTCGTTGATTATCTCTTTGATCTCCTCAGACGCAGAAACATCAGAGTCGAGGTCTAATAAAGTGAGTTTCTCAATTGAAGACTCGATGAAGCGGAAGTAGTTGGAAACTTTTGTGTGCCATGATGATTCCATTCTTGGGTGGTGATGTTAATGTCTCAAGTGCGGTGGCTCCGTGATTTTTGTTCTCGTTTATCGTAATAAAGTCTGAGAAAGGTCAAAAATGAAAACAACGCGAACTTCTTTTTTTTGCACCCTTGCATCACAAGCACGTCTTTTTTTTTTTTTTGATTTGGTGTAAAAAAGTGCATACTGTTTCCAAAGCCCGGAGCTATTTCAAGTTGATCGCGTGCTACATCGTGTATCTTGGGCACAGAACGGCGATTTTTCCAGAAATTTCCAACCTAGACAAGAGCCGCAAGAAATTCCACTAATGTCGTCGTCTGAGGAGGATGTCCCAATCAAAAAGTTGAAAGGCAATTCACGGGCGAAAGCCAAGAAGCCTCTTGACTCTGATTCGGAGAGCGATACGCCTCTGAGCAATTTGAAGTCAAAAGCAACTCCTACCACGTCTTTCAGTGAGGACGATACGGACTCTGCTGAGGATGTTCCTTTGACCAAGAGAAAACGGAGCTCTTCTACCAAAGTTTCCGGAACAGCGAAGAAATCAAAGATCAAGGCGGAGCCAACCGACAAGGTCATCAAAACCTCGACCAAGACAACCCAACGTTCCAAAATCACAAAAACAGCTGTAAAGAAAAAAGAGGGTTCAGATGTTAGAGTGAAGAGAGAAGGTACACCGAAAGTGAAGACAGAGGATGAAGAAGAAGACGAGGCGGCCTTCAAATGGTGGGAACAACAAGACCTCAGCGATGAGATAGTATGGGAAACACTGGAGCACAGTGGTGTTATATTCCCTCCGGAATATGAGCCTCTACCATCTCACGTCAAGCTGATTTACGACGGCAAACCAGTGAGACTGCCTCCTCCTGCGGAAGAAGTTGCAGGTTTCTTTGCTGCGTTGATCGAGTCGGATCATGGGAAGAACCCTGTTTTTCAAAAGAACTTCTTTCGTGACTTTTTGCAGGTTTTGAAAGAATCTGGTGGCTGTCCTGATGTTGAAATAACCGATTTTGCCAAATGTGACTTCCGCAAGATGTTTGAGTATTTCCAGAAAGTGAAGGAAGAAAAGAAGGCAATGTCGCCTGCAATGAAGAAGAAGTTAAAACAAGAGAAGGAGGAGCTTGAGGAGAAGTACAAGTACTGCTACCTCAATGGCAGAAAGGAGCAAGTTGGAAACTTTAGAATTGAACCACCAGGACTGTTCAGAGGCCGCGGTGCTCATCCAAAGACTGGTACACTGAAAAGAAGAGTTCAGCCAGAGGATGTCACGCTGAATTTGGGTAAAGATGCTCCTGTCCCATCCCCACCAGCAGGACACTCTTGGGGAGAGATCAAGCACGACAATACCGTGGCTTGGCTTGCAATGTGGAGAGAAAACGTGTTGAACTCTGTCAAGTATGTGCGATTCGCACAAAACTCTTCCTTGAAAGGTATGAGTGATTACAAAAAGTTTGAGAAAGCCAGAGAGCTGAAAAATTATGTGGACAAAATACGAGCCGATTACAGAACTAAGCTTAAGTCTGACTTGATGATTGATCGTCAAATTGCTACCGCCACGTATCTCATTGATGTCTTTGCTTTGAGAGCTGGTGGTGAGAAGTCTGAGGACGAAGCCGATACAGTTGGTTGCTGTTCTTTGAGATATGAACACATTTTCCTCAAGCCGCCTAACACTGTCGTTTTCGACTTCCTTGGTAAGGACTCGATTCGGTTCTATCAAGAGGTTCAAGTCGATCCTCAGGTTTTCAAGAACTTGAGAATCTTCAAAAAGAGTCCCAAGAAGCCTGGCGACAACTTGTTTGACAGACTCGATCCTTCAATCCTGAACAAATACTTCCAGTCTTATCTGCCAGGTCTGACCGCCAAGGTGTTTAGAACGTACAACGCCTCCAAGACAATGCAGGACCAGATTGATCTGATCAAGAACGAGGGAACAGTGAATGAGAAGGTCGTGAACTTCAACGCTGCGAACAGAACCGTTGCCATTTTGTGTAATCACCAGCGTACGATCAGCAAGAATCACGAGACCGGCGTTCAGAAAATCAACGAGAAGATAGAAGAGATGGTCTGGCGCAAGATCATATCGAAGCGAATGATCTTACAGTTAGACAAGTCAATGCTCAAAAAGGACCCGAAGTACTATGAAGAGCTCGACGACTTGTCCAAGGAAGACGAAAAGACCATTTTGGAGAAATATCTCGAGAGAGAAAAGGAAAAACTCATCAAGAGACACGAAAGAGAGGAACAGAAACTAAAGTTTGAAGAGATTACCAAGGAGGAAAAGAAGGAGAAGACAGTGAAGCTTAAAGAAGAGCACAAGGAGAGATTAGAAAAGTTCGGTGAGCAGGCAAAACAGCTTCGTGCAGAACAAAAGACACACAAATATGAAATCAAGGCCAGTCAGACTGTTGAGAAACTGCAGCAGCAGGTTGAAAAGTTAGAGGCCAGAATCAGAAACACTTCTTTGCAACTGAAAGACAAAGAAGACAACTCCTCTGTGGCACTGGGTACGTCTAAGATGAACTACATCGATCCTCGTTTGACCGTGATGTTCTCCAAGAAGTTTGAGGTTCCTATAGAGAAACTTTTCACAAAGACATTACGTGAGAAGTTTGCGTGGGCCATCGAGTCTGCAGATGAGAACTGGCGTTTCTAGCTGGTTTACGCACTCTCAGAGCTACAAAGATGTTTATTGTTATCTAGCATACACTATAAAAGTGCTTTGCGCATTTTTTGTTCAATTCAAACAATCTAGAACCTTAATTAGGACCCTTGAAATTTTAAGGGGTGCCTTGCTGCACGTTACGCGTTCGCGTGCAACAAAAAAAATGCAAAACGCGTTCCGGGTTTATTTACTTTTTGGAAAACGCCATAGTTTCCGAAGGAGGTTTAGAAGTTTCTACTGACACACTCGTAACCAAAACACGATTGGAGCTCGACGTGAATCTGGGAGAAGAGCTGTTTCTTATTTGCTTGCAAAATCACCCGGTCACCACTATTTGCTTAGTCCAGCAAAATCTTACCCCTCACTCAAAGAGTGCATAGCATAGCGCACAAATTCTCATCTCAACCTCAAGCAGGGGTAACATAAGTTCGAGCAGAACAGCTATGCCAGCAAAAAAATTGCTATGGACAGTTCTGTGCCATGCCGTGGCCGTGCATGCTAGCAGTGACCTGCCGGCTTTGACAACGACAACGACATCTTCTTCCACAACTACGGAAACCAGCTCCCAGGCGAGCTATGACAGTTCATCAACAACGAAATCCTCGTCATCCTCAGCATCCACATCATACTCGTTCCATGCAGCCGTGCCCACAGTCACGGATCCTTATATTATGAAAAGTGACGACCTTTCAGGTACCGTGTTCGTCTCTATTGGAACAATCATTTTTTCTGTTTTCGCATTCCTGGCACTTTTCAGATTCTATCTATATCTCAGATCTCGGAAAGAGACGCAAGGGGCGCCCGATTTCGATCATTATTACGGAAGTTCCACCTACATGGACGAAAAAGAGGATGGTTCAACGCTATTTGGGTACGATCCTTCCATCTTCAAAAAGGCTTCGGATACCTCAATGAACTCCTCAATGGTTTTCCACGACGGGAGCTCTACTCTTGCGCCTACGGGCTCCAATTTCAACGGAAACGGTGATCGTAACTCGATATACTTTGGAATTGACGAGGATCTAGAGCGAATGGTCCCTCAACAGGGTAGATCGTTGAGGAATGTCTTCACGGCTAACAACTCGATGTTGTCGGTCAACGATTTGAGCTTGAAACCCCGCACAAGAACTTCTTTTATCTCTCCAATCAATGACCTGATCCAACAGTCTCAAAGTAGTCTGCCACAAATGGTGCCCCTACCGCAAGCTATGAAAGACAACAATACAAGCATTCAATCCAGTCCAGCTGGTGTTGTGTCACCTACAATGAGCCAGTTTGGAGACATCTCATTTGCTGGATCCAGCAACGACAATTCCGCCGCTCGAATTTCTCATTTGAGAGCAAACTCATTACAGCTACGCGATCTGGCAAGACTCGTCGATGATTCCATGGCCAGTCTACCAAACTCATCCCAAAAAAGTAACAGCGGCGAGTCTCCCGGGGAAAGGTCGCCTACTCAGAAGCATAGAAGACCACCATCGCTTGTCCTGGATCAGCTGGTGCTTGACGATTTGCTCCACAAGACTTAAAGCTTTTCCACTAGTTGAAGACATAGGCATAATGAGATATAATTACACTCTGTGATTTGGTAAACTATGTATAAGGTAAATGAGTATTCAAACGAGTCCTAGGCTTAGGTCCATACCACTAAGAAAAAGACAAAAAACAACAATGCAATCATATAACTGGAGCGTGGTGGATGCCATTCAATGAGGAAATCTAGTATTGTCTAGCAGCGGCTTGACAAGCCTTCAGCTGTTGCAGGTAAAAGTCACATGCTTGCATGTTACCTTGAGACTCCTCGAGACATCTGGTGAAGTTTCTGGCATCAGCATCACAGGCTCTGGCAGATTCTTGTTGGTAAGATTGTTGTTGGATTGGCTGGATCTGTTGTTGTTGTTGCTCGGCAGGCTGGGAAGAACCGGAGAACATTCCGGTCAATCCAGCACCGATAGTGTGACCAACGGCAGAACCGACAGCAACACCAGCGGCAGTAGAAGCCATCTGGGCAAACAGACCTGGCTGTCTCTGTTGAGCGGCAGCTGGGTGAGCTGGGGAAGAGTAAGCTGGAGCTGGCGCAGCCATAGAGGAGGCCTGTCTAGTTTGAGTGTGGGATGGAGCGGCTCTTGAAGCTGGAGCTGGTCTTCTAGATGATGATCTTGGCATTTTGACGATGTTGAAAGTTTAGAACAATTGTAACAGACAAGAAGTGAAAAATCTTAAAGTATAATGAGTAAAAATCTTCTTCTATATGAAATAATTAATGACAATACTTTTCTGCCCGATTTGCCACTGATACGCCTAGCACTTTCTAATCCCCCAAACCCGATGGTCCGGTCCGAGGGCTATAAATCCGGGTAACCCCATGAGATTTCAAATTTTTCACTGTAGCTCCCTGAGATAAAATTCGTTTCCCTGACCCGGTTAGATTGATGGCACGAAGATGTAAGGTCAAGAGTGTTACCCGGACGTGGCAAAGTTTCTGGTGTGGCGCAGATAGGAAATTGAGGCTAGTGAAGAAGGTCCCAAACAAAATAGCGGGGGCTAGCGAAACCAATCAAAGTCTGTAAAAAGTTAACTTTGTTATGCCTGTATATTAGAGGCTCTTATATTGAGCATTAAAGTCAATATTTATTGGGGGGATCAGGATTGGGTTCGACGTTATACATTGTTGGAAAATGCTATCTGCAGGATTGAGGGCAAATCTAAGGCTGACTAAACTTGCCAGAAAAGGCAACGTGGGCAGCATCCCCAAAAAAAGTAGCTTCTCCACCACGAAGGTGTATTTGCAGTTAGACCCATTGAGACGTAACAAGACAGAACAGGCGGCTGATGATAACGATTTTTACCAGATCAAACGCAGAGGTAACAAGCCTGGCGAGACGTTTACGGGAGAAGATGAAGATGGCTCCACATCCACTTTCAAGTTAGAAGTGAATTCTGCAATGGGAAACTACTCTCAATTCATCAACGAATCGCAGAACTGGGATACTTGGAATTTGTTCAACGAAGACTCTCCTGACTACCCCATCAGAAAAAACAAAATCAGACACTTCACCTTGAACTTTGGTCCTCAGCACCCGGCAGCTCACGGTGTCTTGAGGCTCATTCTGGAACTTCATGGCGAGGAGATCGTGAGATCCGATCCCCACGTTGGATTGCTTCACAGAGGAACCGAAAAACTCATTGAGAGCAAAACTTACATTCAGGCTCTGCCATACTTTGATAGATTAGATTACGTTTCGATGATGACCAACGAACAGGTGTTTGCTCTTGCAGTTGAGAAACTTTTGAACATAGAGGTTCCAATCAGAGCAAAGTACATCAGAACCCTTTTTGGTGAAATCACAAGAGTCTTGAATCACTTGATGTCAGTTTTGTCTCACGCGATGGATGTTGGTGCGTTGACTCCGTTCTTGTGGGGTTTTGAAGAAAGAGAAAAGTTGATGGAGTTCTACGAAAGAGTCTCCGGAGCCAGACTGCACGCTGCCTATGTCAGACCAGGTGGAGTTTCTCAAGATCTTCCTTTCGGCTTGTTGGATGACATCTACATGTGGGCGACTCAGTTTGGTGATAGAATCGACGAGACCGAGGAACTGTTGACCGATAACCGTATTTGGAAACAGAGAACAATCGATATCGGTACTGTCACCGCTGAAGATGCATTGAACTATGGTCTTTCCGGTGTCATGTTGAGAGGTTCTGGTGTTCCATTTGATATCAGACGTTCGCAACCATACGACGCTTACGATCTCGTTGATTTTGACATTCCAGTTGGAACGAGAGGCGATTGTTATGACCGTTATCTTATTCGTATGGCTGAGTTCAGACAATCTTTAAGGATCATTGAGCAGTGTATCAATGACATGCCAGCGGGCCCAGTCAAAGTGGAAGACTTCAAGATTGCTCCTCCTGCCAAATCATTGATGAAGAGTGACATGGAGGCTTTGATCCACCATTTCCTGCTTTTCACCAAGGGCTACCAGGTGCCGCCAGGTGAAACTTACACAGCCATCGAAGCACCAAAAGGTGAAATGGGTGTTTACGTGGTCAGCGATGGTACCGAACGGCCATATAGATGCAAGATCAGAGCACCAGGATTCTCTCATTTGGCAGCTTTTGACCACATTTCGAGAGGACACCTTTTGCCTGATGCGGTTGCAATTATTGGAACAATGGATTTGGTTTTTGGTGAAGTTGATAGATAAAAGCTGCCCTGAAGCTGATCCACACATCCCCAATATTTATCCACCTATTTGTTTTCTCATCTTTGCCCCTACTTATTTATTTATTTATTTATTTATTCATCTGACTAGTTATTTATTGATCACTATTTATGCAATGTTCAAAGCGTATTGGGCTTGGAGCCCGAATACCATAAGCTCATCGAGGACTTGAGCTTTCCTATTGGTCTTTACACAGATAAGCGAGAGTTTTGTAAGCGACATAATTGAAATACCTTTTACTCTTGAGAAGCAGCAACTTCTTCAACTGAAGGGCAGGTGCACAACAGGTTCATGTCACCATATGAATCATCAACTCTAGCAACACTTGGCCACGTCTTGAAGCTCTTCAAGAACTCTAGAGGATAGCCAGCTCTTTCTCTGGAATAGCCTCTTTTCTGCCATTCGGTTTCGCTAGTCTCAAGCAAGTCTCTAAGAGAGTGAGGAGCATTCTTCAGAATTAAACCATCTGATTTACCTTCTTGCACTTCCCTGATTTCCTCTCTGATAGAAATCATCGAATCAATGAATCTGTTCAACTCATCAAAGTTCTCAGACTCGGTAGGCTCCACCATCAGTGTTCCTGGAATTGGGAACGACATGGTTGGAGCATGGAATCCATAATCTTGAAGTCTCTTTGCGATATCGATAGCTTCGATACCAACTTCCTTGAATGGTCTCAGGTCAATAATAAACTCGTGAGCACAGTACTTGATCTCATCAGCTTCTGATCTCGTGCCCAAAAACATGATCTTGTACTGAGATTTGAGCTTATACATCATGTAGTTGGCGTTCAAAATTGCAATAAGCGATGCAAATGGAATGTTATCACCTCCCATCATCTTGATGTAAGAATATGAGATCGGCAGAATGGATGCAGAGCCGAATGGAGCTGCCGAAACAGGCTCAATCGCTTTGTTGGTGGCAAGGTTTGTAGTCGGCGAAAGGGGGTGTTTCGGAAGGAACTCCTTCAAATGCTCGGCCACACATATAGGACCAACACCAGGTCCACCACCTCCGTGAGGAATAGCAAATGTCTTGTGCAGGTTCAGGTGACAAACATCAGCCCCAAGATCACCTGGAGACGTAATGCCCACTTGCGCATTCATGTTCGCACCATCCAAGTACACTTGACCACCATGCGAATGAACCAAATCACATGCATCCCTGATCGTAGGTTCGAACATACCGTATGTCGATGGATATGTGATCATGATAGCAGCCAGATCCTTTGAGTGTTTTTCAACTTTCAGGTACAAATCTTCCAAGTCAAGATTACCGTTCGCCAAACATTTCACCGGCACCACTTTGAGGCCTGCCATAGCCGCAGATGCTGGGTTGGTACCATGAGCACTGACTGGGATCAGAACCACGTTTCTATGAGTCTCACCTTTACTTTCAAGGTAGGATCTTATCACACTCAAACCAGTGTACTCACCTTGAGCGCCAGAATTAGGCATCAAAGTTGTTTTGGAGAAGCCAGTAATATCGGCCAGGTCTTCCTCAAGTTCCTTGATCAACTCCATGTAGCCTTCGGCCTGATCTCTAGGAACAAATGGATGTATATTGGCAAACTCAGGCCAGGTTATTGGTATCATTTCGGTGGTAGCGTTCAGCTTCATAGTACATGAGCCAAGCGGGATCATTGATGATGCCAAAGAGATGTCTTTTTGCTGAAGCATGTAAAGGTACCTCAACATAGCAGTTTCTGAGTGGTACGTGTTGAAAACAGAGCTTGTCAAAATCTTATCCTTTCTGGTCCATTTTCCAGGAAAAGTGGGAAGCCCGATGTTCCCTTCTAAGACTGGCACTTTGCCGGTGAACAACTCAATCAAATCAGTAAGACTCTCCTTTGTGACAGTTTCGTCAAGAGAGAGTTGCACATTGTGATCGTCAACTTTGAACAAGTTGATGCCGTACTTCTCCACGGCAACTTTCAGGATTTCATCTGATGTTATTCCGTTCAATTTGATACTGAGCGTATCAAACCAGCTTGTGTTTTGAACCTCATGTGCGGAGTCTTGATCGATCTTTGAAGCCAACATAGTTGTGAATCCGTAGATCTTGGCTGCTATTCTTTTAAGACCTTCTGGGCCATGGTAAACCGCGTAGTTTGCCGCAATATTTGCCAGCAAAGCCTGTGCTGTACAAATATTCGATGTAGCTTTTTCTCTCTTGATATGTTGCTCTCTTGTTTGCAAAGCCAATCTCAGAGCTTGATTTCCCAAGCGATCTTTGGTGACTCCAACCAGTCGACCAGGCATTTTTCTTTGAAACTTTTCGCCAACTGCAAAGAAAGCAGCATGAGGTCCTCCAAAGCCCATTGGCACACCGAATCTTTGCGACGATCCTAGGACAATATCAGCACCAAATTTGGAGGGTGGATGAAGTAAAGTCAAGGCCATTAGGTCTGAAGTCACTGCGAACAAACCTTTCGAAGCATGCACAATCTCAGAAATCTTCTGAAGTGCCTCAACAGAGCCAATTGTACCATGAGTATTTGGATAAGAGATCAGGGCTCCACAAAGATCAGCCTGGTTGGCCGTCAATTTTGCCAAACCTTTTTCTGTTGCCAAGTCGGTGGTAACGAGGTCAATTCCCAGAGTCTTCGATCTTGATTTCAAAACGGCAACAGTTTGTTCATGTGTATTTTGATCCACAAAATACTTGGTCTTCTTGCCCCTAGCACCGGTAAAAGCCATAATCATTGCTTCTGCAGCTGCGGAAGCCTCGTCAAGGAGCGACGCATTCGCAACAGCCATTCCCGTAAGATCACAGACAACAGTTTGGAAGTTGAGTAAACTTTCTAATCTGCCTTGCGACACCTCTGGTTGATAAGGAGTGTATGAAGTGTACCATGCGGGATTTTCTAAAAGATTCCTTTGTATGACAGGAGGTAAAACTGTTCCATAATAGCCTTTTCCAATGTAGGATTTGAGAACCTTGTTCTTGGATGCAATCTCTTTCAATCTTTCCGTCATCTCTGTCTCCGTGTATCCCTTAGCAGGCTTAATTTTCAGCTTTCTCTTGATCAGAACATTTTCGGGCACAACCTTCTTTATAAACTCATTCAAGTCAGGAGCTTGAACGGACTTGAGCATCTCGGTCACATCTCCGGGAGAGGGTCCTAGATGTCTTCTTTGAAATGTGTCTAGGTTTTTGAGACCAACGTTGGTTGGGTGATAAGCGACTTCATAGTGCGAAAAGTTTAGATCAGCCTTGGACGCATTGAATCTTTGTGTAACACATGATCTTGGAGTGATTCCTCTAGCATTAATCAAGTACCTGGATCTGGCACGGGAACAAGATCTACCAGCAATTGAACTGATTGTGAGCATCTTGTTCTTATGTGACTGTGATCAATTTAGTTGCAAAACCACAGGACGCGTCTTATCTAGCAAGTCTATGGTTGCCAAAAAGGGTTCGGCTGATTGCGTTACCAAAGTTTGAGGTCTTGATTTGATTTACAAGCGATTTTCCCCCCAATAGTCAAAAGGGAACAATTGACTTTATAAGTGGCAGAGAGTATTCAAGGATTAACCGCACAGCTCCTGCATCTGCGACTGTGATCTCCTTGTCTTCAATTATCTCTGACTTCTCTGAAGCACTTCTGGGCTTACTACCTCACATTTTTAGAGGCAAGGCTCCTGTCTTATCTCTAAAAACAGGGAGCGAAGTCACAAAAACTGACTTGGACTGAACGGTCCACATAGTTTTTTTTCCTTCAAACGAGCAACCGACTTCTCGGTACAAAAAAAGACGCGTACATATTACCAAGTCAACATTACTCAGAAAAGCTAGTGCCTTGCGAAATGAACGAGAAATCGAAAGGCCGGTTAAATTGAATATCAATGAGGGAATTTGACCGCCTGTGTTCTCCTTCCGCTATTCACACCAATCCATTGTCCCTCACTATCCCAACAAACGTTGTTCACCTCAACATCGTCAAAAAATCCAAGCGCAGGAAGTTGATTGTCGTTGCCGTGTTGAGTTGACTCTGTTTGCAAAGTCTTGGAAGTGCTGAAATCGTAGAGTAAAACTTGGCAGTCATCTGACCCAGTCAGTAAGATGTTCTTTGTTGGATGCCACTCCAAGGCGTTCACAGGGGCAGAGTGGTTTTGTAGAATGCTGATTGGAGTCTCTGGATATCTCAAGTCCAAAATGAGCACCCTGTTGCTATCGGCTTCAATGGCGGCAATTTGATTAGCGTTGTAGCTGGACGTAGCTAGTCTCAAAAGTGGTGTGGCTAGAGGAGCCGTAACAGACGGGTTTCTGTACGAGGCTCGTCTTTCAGCGCCTGACTGAGGCATTTGAGCGCCTGTTATCGATTGCCTCGTAGCTTGTGGCTCATAAATGATGGTCGAATGATCCAAAGATCTCAAGTCAAATACCCTGATAGAGCCATCGTTCGAGCAACTCGTGAAAACATATTTGTCTCCAAAAAGGAACTTCACATCAAACACTTCACTATCATGCGCAATAAGCTGTGTTTTCGCAACTCCCGTCCCTTTAGATAAGTCCCAGACCGTGCAAGTAGTATCGATAGAACAAGTAATGATATGCTTTGGATCCACAAAGTTCCAATCGAAGGATGTCAGCGGAGGAAGTTGATTGAAGTTCTTGGTTTTGGAGTTTGTGAGAGCCATTATCTCTGCCAGCTTCGTGGGCTTAGAGACGGATTTGTCGCCGAGGTTTTTGGAACCAACAATAGGATCCACATCAACGACATCATAGATTCGGAGACATTCGGAACTCGTTGCTAGCCTTTCTATGTTGGAGTAGCCTAAACACATTGATGGGTCCCATTGTAATCTTGTAACAGGGTAGTTGACACTAGTCTCCGAGCCAGGTACAAAGCTCCAGCTGTCAACCATACCTGTGCTTATTTTGTCTTCTTCCGACAAATAATTTGCAGATCCATAGGCTATCTTGATTTTGTTGGTTGAGTCTTCTCTGAAAGAGCTTATAGCCACCTTCGCCAACTCGGAATCCGTAGTATTGGACCAATCCAATCCATACACAGGATACCTAGAATCGATTGAAGAAGAGTGCAAGGAGGCATGTAAATCAGATTGTACTTGAGGTGCCGTAGTGCGCTCCAAGTAATTGGGATGATTGCGATTGTGTAAATCTATGTGGGTGTTAGTGTTGATAACAAGCTTCGACATCGTTCTCGTACTTACTGTTTGTGTGCTGCGAATACGGTCTGTCGCCAGCGATGGAGGACCGCTTCGAAAACATATTGATTCTGTTATCCATTGTTCAGCTAGAATTGGTCGTTCCCAGCTTGCTGCGTTATAGTCGTTGTGGCAGATAATATCAAAATAAGCGTTTTTTTCTGTCTTTTCCCGTGTCACTGTTGAGTAGCTTGGAATTAGTGCAATGCCTACGGAAACAGTGGGAGATGTCGAATGTCTGCACACAAAGAGTGGGTACCAATCCCAGTTCAGCCAAATAAATAATCCGAGTTTGCAGAGAGGTTCATTGACCTAGATCAGATATGCTAGATAAGGCACCGGCGAAATGTGTTTTTCCATTAAGCTGTCGTAAAAATTGAACCAAAGAAAAAGGGAGGTATACTAGCCACACGTCAAATGTGGCGCCAAATGTGGCGCAACATAGAAAGCAGTTTTTCGAATTTAAGGCCATTTGCAGTTATTATGATAAAAAGGTTGATATTAAATAAAACTATAGGAAGTCCTAAGTTTCGATGCCGATACAAAAAATACCCCAGGTATCTTTATGCAGATGAAGTAGTAAAGGGGGAGCTGAAAAAGCTTGGTATTCTGGTGGTATAGGTAACACTTGTCAGCCACCCAATGATAGTTTCCCGAACTGGAAAACCATCGCCAGCAAGGAGGTTTCAATCTATAAGGTAGGCAAAATGGGAAATCCCAGTTGCCATTGTCTTGATGTAAGAGTCGCAGCGAACATATGGGTAATCAACTTGTTTACACGAAGAGAGCAGCCAACATGACAGCACCCAACAGACCAGTGGAGGCAACGCCCTTGGAAGCACCGCCTTCCGCAATGGTAGCAGAAGCCACAGACGAAGAGCCTGAGGTAACGGAGGCCAAAGTGGTAGAAGTCTCAGCAAGTGCGGAACCAGAACTCTCAGCGGTCTCGGAAGATTCAGCGACAGAGGTAGTAGCGGTTTCAGTAGCACCAGTGATGGTAGTGGTCTCCTCAACAGCCTCGGTAGCAGTCGACTCCGAGCCAACAGTAGCGGTGGTTGCAGCAGCGACAGTCGAGGTAGCAGCGGCAGCCACGGTGGTAGTAGCCTCAACACCTGCAGTAGTAGTGGTGGTCTCGGTCTCAGTAACTTGAGCGTAAGCGCACGATGTGACGTAAGAGGTGGTCTCAGTCTCGAGGACAACAGTAGTGGTGTACTCGATGGTGGTGATGACTGGGGAAACGGTGGTGGTGTAAGTGACCACAGTCTCAGAAGCGGTCAATGGACAGTAGGTAGTGTAAACAGTGGTCTCGTCAGTAACGGTAACAACACCAGTAGTGTAGACGGTAGTTGCGCCCTCGCTAGTCTCAGTGACAGTAACAGTCGATGGGACAAAGGTAGAAGTAGACTCACAGGTGGTGACAGTCTCTGTGACTGGAGCAACAGTCTTGGTCTTGGTGAACACAGTCTCAGAGGCGGTCAATGGACAGTAGGTAGTGTAAACAGTGGTCTCGTCAGTAACGGTAACAACACCAGTAGTGTAGACAGTAGTTGCTCCCTCAGAAGTTTCGGTAACTGTGACAATCGATGGCACAATAACCGAAGTAGTCTCGTAGGTGGTGACAGTCTCAGTCGCAATTGGGGTGAAGGTAACCGTGGTGGTGAGTGGGCAGTAGGTGGTGTAGACGGTGGTCTCATCGGTAACGGTGGTGACACCGGTAACATAAGTGGTTTTCTCACCAACACACTTCTCCTCAGTACAGGTCTCAGTGATGGTAACGGTGGAACCAGCAGTCTCAGTGATGATGACAGTGGATGGAGCACCAGTACCCTCAGTGAGAGTGGACAGGGAAGCACCAGAGGTAACAGTAGTCTCTTCGGACGAAGAGCCAGAGATAACCACAGTAGCAGTCAAGTAGAAGACGCGCTTGTCTCTCTTGGAGCTCGATGGGTCAAGAGTCAAAGCGAACTTACCGGTGTAAACACCTGGATCAGCCTTGCCAGAGAACGAGCTGAAGACGACCTCCTTGACGCCTCCAAGAGGACCGTGGAAAGTGATGTCAACCTCGTTCCCGCTGGACTCGTCGGTGATGTGGGAAGTCTCGACCTTACCGTCCAAGTAGATAATGTCCTTTTTAGGGTTCCATGGGAAGTAGTCATCCAGGGAGAGACAGTTGAAAGATGAGAACTCAAGCTCAGTTGGGATGTGGATATCAAATCTTGGCCATCCACCGTCCAGACGACCAACGATCCATGGAGTGATAGTTGGAGCGACACCAGTGGTGGTTGGGGTGGAGGTGTTGTGGTATTGAGCAGCAGAAGCTAACCCTGCAAAACTAGCTAAGCTAGTGAGGGAAAAAAGTGATAACTTCATTGTAGTCAACAAGTATGTATAAATGACAAACGAATGAGATATACAACACTGATCTGGCTATAACAAGCTTAGTGAACCTTTCAAAAGCATATATTTGTCCATAAATGCAAGTGGGAGCAGCACTGTATTTATAATTTGAGGGCCTAGAAGAGCCTTGCTCCTTCCAAGTAGTTAACAGGAGTCAATCTGCATCCCTGGTATATGCGAGAGGAACTTTTCACCGGACAGCTTTTTATGATGCATCATGCATGATTTCTATGAAACATTTCTTTTTTGCTGCAAGTGAAAAATTAGTCTTACAGAACGCAAACGCAGAACAATATCAGATCTCAGTTCCACCCACGAGGAAGATATGCGCAGGCACACAGGTCAGAATAAGGTACGCAAAAAGGGAAGTCGACAACACCAATTTCAACCTTCCGATAATACATGTCACCAAAAGAAACATTAGTCCTTTGTGAACGGCTACATCTTTCTGTTTTAAATAAGAGGCTTTGAACATACTACAAAAGTTTGCCATTTCAGACCGGCAATAAGTTGTTAGCACGGATATGCGGAGCAACGTAAATGAGTACCGTTTTAGGTTAGTGGGCAGTGTTACATCTCAGAGCCAGCCCTCTTGTGCTTCTCAACCCGAGATGACCACAAAAGCCCGAGTTGGCTGTTTTGGTCTTAACACTGACATACGATTCCTAGAACTCGTAAGATCAATGTCCAGACCCAATTACGACGAAAGACGAAAGACGTCATTGTCGCTAATTTGTAGATCATTGGATCTTCATACCAAAACGAACTAGATCTTCCATCTTTTGGGAATGACTGATTTCCCTTCCCACTGGGGCCGCGGGGCTGTGTTGTGACCACTACGGCCGATAGAAATTTCGAGGCCACTGTGGGCTGGCCACAAGGCTCTGAAGGCCGTGCCTCGCCACAGAAAATCTTGTGGATCCTGTGAAAAATTTACCTGATCTGGAATGTTTTGGCTGCGCGAGCTGTGTGCCACACCTGAAATCGGCATGTGCGGAATGCTGCATGCGCCTGCGAAAAGAGAACGTAGAGACGGAAATCGGACGGGATACAGGAGTCGTTCTTTGTTTTTTGCAAATCAATGCCTATATGTTGTGCGCGAGCATTGAAATCTCCGGAAGAGTCTCGTAGTTGAATAAAGATCACCGGAACGCTTGTTGATATCACATAGGTACGCGGTAGAGCTCAGATACGGTGCTCATCAATTTCATGTGGCGAGCACGTGATGATAGAACAAGAAATCGTGAAAGAGATCTAAGATGTAATCCTTTCCGCTCTTTTTCCAAATTTAGAGGTCCAAAGAGCATGAGCTGTTAACAAAGGATCTCAGCTTTTTCGCGAGAATCAGATGTACGGCTTCTTTGTAGTGAGCATATGCACTCCCGCCAAAGAAAGTGTCATCGTATCGCGCGTCTGGCTGAAAAATTCCCTGCAGAAAGACCTGTTTTGGTGTCCATGCCCACCGGAAAATAACGAGCGAGAAAATCAAAAATAAAAGAGTAGTACGCACATTCTTCCGCTCGGCATGAGATGAGATGGAATTCCACGGTAATGCCAGTAAAATCGAGTATCTGCAGGCGATTTAGTGAACCGAACTACTAGCCTACGGAGCCACCCGAATATCTTATCTGCTTGTATTTCGGGGCCTCTGGGGCCTCTGCAGCGCCATCCTTTGAACTCCGCAGAAAGTGGCTGTTTCAAAAAATTCCAAATTTGTCTTTGCATAGATCTAAAATGCCCGATTCTTTGTAGCGTGATGCTTTGGAAAAAAATGCATCCCGATCTGTAGTCACTGCTAAGCGAGTGAAAGAAATATTTACTCTTACCTTTGCAAATGGGAAACATCGGTTCTAAAAAAAGCGAAATGCAGATATATTGCTGCTTTAGGGCTTAATTTGAGTTCTAAGCCGGTCAGAAATGAGGTGCGGTTGTATGCAGCTCGCTTCAAAAAGCCGTACAACTCCTCACCTCGCTTGATTCCGGTAGGGGTATACAGAGCGACTATTTCCCCTTGACTGGGCATTTGTGGGCGTGCAGCTATCTTCAGTCCTCGAGGAAACTTATCAATTTTGACATATGCCCAAATGCTAGTGTGCCCATCAGGTCGTTCATGTTGATCGAACGGATCATATACATTCTCAAGTGTGTGGATGTGTAACAGTTGCATTAGGCATCATCCTTTGGGTTCCTATCCTCAACGGTGGTCAACACTAGCTGCGCATGTATGCGGGAAAATGTACAAATTTCTCTTTTTAACGCCTCCTTAAGGCTGCAACCTTTATTACATGCACTTCAAAATTCCTGCTGACTTGATTTCAATATTAATTACAGTTGGAGACTAGAGCAGTCCACTCACAGCCGTATAGGCTGCACCAGAATGACAATTTGGGATAGCGGGTATGCCGGACCAGGCTAGGACCCGGCTACTGAGTTTCAAAGTAAGGGTCCAATCCCTGAATTCCTGCTCGAGTGTTCCATAATTATATTCTATTTGGGATCAAGGACTGAAACGCATGATGCCCGTTTCTGTGGTGCTGAAGTCTTTGAGGTTCACCATGCAAGAAGTTTCAGTATCTTGGCCACTATAATGCAAGTCCAATTAGCAAATTCCAAGAAACATCCTGAATTGGGAATCTAAAGTTTCTCGTGATTATACCAAAAGAAAACTTTCCTTTCTCTAGTCTGAAAACAGACCATGCTCCTTCCCCGGTCTCCTCCAAAAAGGATACTATTTTTGGAGTGTAAGCGAGTCTCACCGTTAGAGAATAATTTTTAGTCACCTAATGGATTACGTAAGTATGTGTCACACGGGAGGCTCAGCTGGTGTAAGGGGTTGTGGAGAGTCATGAAGTCGGATCTTGTGGGCAAGGGAAAAAAAGAAAGATTACACGGTAGACAAATAATTATAAGAAGGTCAAGTATCTGGGGTGGACATCAGTCTCTGATACAAATTGAGATTCGCTAGTGTAGGTTCACAGTATTATCTACAGTCATGGGGATCAAAAACATATTCAGGCCTCCTAAGGAGATGTCTAGGGATGATGCTAGGGAGTTATTACAGGACAACGGAGTGAGAGTGAAAGACGATAACAGTTATCATAGAAGAAAATACAAGTTTGGTGAGTTCTCGAAGTATGCAAAGGCACAGGCCTCATTCCAGGAGCCTCTTATTCCGCGAGGATATGAAGAAATTTACCGAAATGGCGGTGAGGTCCCTTCTTCGGAGTCTTCTGAGGACCCGTACAATCCTGCAACACAGTCAACTGTCTCAGGTGTAAGTGCTGGAGCCACTGGAAGTGTCGGCGCGTCATCTTCAGTGTCGGATTCAGGAGCCCCGAACGTTCCGGGCACTAGCTCCGCATCGCAGCAGCACAAGCAACAACTTAATCGACAAGGCATTGCTAATGGATCGGATTCGGCTCAGTTATCAGCACAACGATACCAGCAAGACAGAACTGGGGGTGCTCCTTCTTACCACACGTATGATCCTTATGCTCAAGGCAATGACCAGTACGCAGATCAGCAATCACAAGCTGCAACTACCGGACAACATTTGCAGCAATTAAGCAAAGAACACACACAAGAATACGACCCATACGCAGAGCCTCAAGCTGAAGTTCAGGAAGACGATCTTGATTTCAATAGCTACCCAGGAGCTGAATCAGAGGAACAAGCTTATGATCCTTATCTAGATACAGAAGAGTTGCAAAAACAACAAGAAGCAGAAGAGGAGGAGGAGGAAATCAATCGAATCAGAAGACAAACCAAGGATGTTCGTGAAGCAACTTTGAAGTCGACGCATAACATCTTGGGTCATCTGAGACAAGCCGATGACACTGCCGCGAACACATTAGGTGTGCTGGGGTCTCAAAGAGAAAGGATGTATGAAGCCGAGCACACATTAAACCAAATGGATACACATCAAAGATTTGTGGATGATCACGTGAAGGACTTGCAGCATTATAGCAGAGGTCTGTTTCATATCAAGGCCAGCAATCCATTCACCAAAAAGTCAAGATTGAGAGCTGCAGAACAGAAGTTCCTGACTCAAAGGGCTTCCGATAGAGAAAGAGACGCAAACCTTGGTACTGACCTCTACAGATCACAGAACGAGATTGTAGATCAGTTCCGGCAGTCAAAAGATCCTCAGGTGCAATCTGAGTTGAAGGAGAAGTACGAGTACGAGAGAAGGGTGAGAGAAGCATCTCGTTTCCTGGGCGAAGAAAGGGACGAAGAAGATGAAAGAATGGAAGTGGAGTATAGTAAGAACATGGATGAGGCTCAAAAGCTGGCCGAGAACCTGAAGAGAAAAGCTAACGTCATTTCTTCAGAGATCATGTCGCAGAATAAGAATCTGAAGGAGATTAGCGAAAAGGTCAACAAAGTTGATGATAAGCTGGTTTTGACTACCAATAGAATCAGGGGTATCTAGTTGGTATGACTGCGCGCATTTTCGAGGTCTTTCGGCTCTCAAATAAATACATCGGTTAATTATAACGAAAGCTGTATTTATCGGTCTTCAACGGTGTTAAAGGCGCATGTAAGCAGCTGTCTGTATATTCGCGCGAATCTGATTTCTTTTTTTAATTAGGTGTTGGAAAATGTGGAGTTTTTTTGCCCCCTACGAGTCATAAATTGTTGTGCACTATTGAATTGAATCATAACTTCATAAAGGATCTGATCTGCCTCGACTTTACTTTTACTTAGTGGCTAATACACTAATATGGTTGCGAGCAGGATCAGGGAGATCATCTCCGTAACTCGACGGGCGACCCGTAATTTACGGCAGGCGTTCGAAGATATTACGGAGCAACTGATCGCCGAACAAAGACAGAAGCACTTGGAAGTATCACTGGAAAAAGCCCCAGTGAGAAACACGCGTAACCAGCATCCGTTACTGGATCGTCGTTCTGGTTCTAGAAGAAATTTGTCAACTGTTTCGTCAGCAAGACATTACTCTACAACAAGAAGAGCGCCGATTTTTGTCAACACTCTCAGAAAACCATCAGTCTCATCTTTCACCAGCAATGTCATCCGTCAGGTGCAGCCTTTCAGATTTACCACCAGAGCAGGGGTTGAATTTGTTTCGCGCAGCGGTCTAGCTCCTGGTGGTCTCTATAGTCATTTTGCAAACCATAACTCAAGAATGTTCTCGACTTATGGCCAGAACATGGCCGCTCAAGCTGTTCACAATCTGTCTAGTTCATTAAGAGCTTCGTTCATCAAGGGCTATCAACTGAATGCAAAACTCGCTTTCAAAGACCACACGGGATCAATCAATGCTAACGCGGCTTTTGTCGATCAAGATATGAAGCTGGCAAGAACTGACTCGGAGCTCACCGGCACCGTTTCTTCTGGCTGTGTTGTTGACTTCAACCTCACTTCCTATCTCAACAAGGAGGATCTGCTGCCTGAAAAGTTCATTTTGGATGACGAAATTCTTGTTGATTTTGAAAAGGGCTATATTCAGAAAGAATTTGATCACAGAATGGCAGTTCTCAATGATGTAAAGGCTTTGAAGGAAAGCATTGGAACTCCTAGTATTGAAAGGATCAAACAAGGGAGGAATGTTGTACTTCGATGTCACTTTCCCAACTGTGAAGCTATGAAAATGGAGATGCTTTTATCTGAATCGGGAATTGTTACCGGGGTTGTCAAAGACCAAGATAGCTCTGATACGTCGCTTTCCGATAGTGATCATTCAATGGATTATTCGTCGTCTCTGTCGTTATCCGATATGGAGATGGATTCGCAGATCGATTCCATCCCTACGTCGGCGGCTTTGTCGTCCATTTCAGACGAAAGTCTCCATTTTTTCTACCAGCCGGTTTTATCATCTCAAGGTTTAGAGTTTGTGGAGCCACAAGTCAACTTAAGTGACGTTTACAGTGACCTTAGCGAGGTATTGATCAACTGTTAAACAGGCTTATCATCGCAGTTTGAGGTCGAGTTTATTCAATGGGTTTTTTTGTGTTTTATGATTTTGGCAATAATCATGTTCTTCTTTGTTTATGGTCTTTTGGAATCGTGGTTTAGGAACGTGAATCTTATGTTTTATGGAAAATCTTTTAATAAGGGCTTATAATCCCAGAACGCCATTTTTAATTGTTTGGGCTTATAATTTTGTTCGTGTCTTGATTGATTGTTTTCAGAAAATATTAATAGTATTTTTGTATGGAGTTGACAGCGAAAACAAGCCAGAAAAGATTATTATCTACTTGTTGTTAAGTATTGAATTTGACGCTGTTTGAACGTTTACCATAATCTGATAGCCAAGAAATGAGCGTGGAAGACACAAGCAAAGCGGTGGATGAGACTGAAGTAGACTCACAGACTCAATTGCATGACGCTGAAGGCCATTCGCAATCGATTGAGTCAGTGGGATCAGACTCCCATTTCGAAAGTGCTGAAGAGTCTTCGATTCCAGCAGTTGAACAGAAGCGATTGGAGGAAAAGCTAGGTTCTGAGACTCATGTCATTGACCCTGTGGAAACAGTGTCAGGGATCATAGAGGTAACTCCTGTTGAAGCGAATACCCTTGATGAAGCGGGTCTTTCTGGCGGAGCCAAAGAAACTGAACTCGATGCCAGCACACCAAATGATCTAAAAATTTCAACTGAACAATCAAAGGTTGAAACGGAATCAATTTCGAACTCTGGCGCGCATGAAGTGTCAGTCACTGATGACACAGCAAAAGGCGTTATCGAGTCGGAGAAAACTGTGCATGGAAAGCCCGAGCAAATTGATACTATCTCCAGCCCTGCGGGAAATGTGGAACAAGAAGCCACGGAGGAGTTGAATAACTCTTCAGTGAGCCTGGGGTCATCCATTGAAAGTTATGTCTCGCAGAGCACGATTGCCAAACTCGAGCCTGTGGGACAGAAAGAAAACTCCGAAGCTCCCGCAACCAATAAGCTCACTCCTCCTGAGCTGCCAGCTAGAGATGCGGACCTAAGTGAAGGCAATATACTTGTGTCGGGTCGAGAAAAGGAAAAAGACCCGGGATTGGAAGAGGACAGCGGTGATTCGAATCCGGCACCAACAAAGCCCGTCAAAAAATGGTTCAATTTCAACTTGAAGTCTGCTTCTAACTCAACCGACACGCTAGCTGAACAGATGCACAATCTCCTTTTGCCTCAAAGTTACAGTCTTGCTTTTACAAAGTTCCGGGAAAATGTCGAAGATATGCGTTCCAAATCTCCTAAAGACCAAGAACTGATCAGAACGGGAGCTAACAGAATAAGACAAACTTTTAATGAGATCAAGACTGGCATAGAATTCACAAATGACAGCGAGCTGATCAAGGGAATCGATTGGGAATTTTGGTCGCAAGTGATCAATGACTATCCTTCGGTGGTTTCGGCCAAGTCGGACGACCTCATCAAACATATAACTGCAGGTATTCCAAGGGAGCTCAGAGGTATGGTTTGGCAGGTCATTTGCAACTCCAAGTCTCCTGAGCTCGAAGAGCTCTACAGGACGCTGAAAAAGCAGGACAGTGACTATGAGAAACTGATCAAGCGCGATCTGGCCAGGACGAGTTTCGTCACCAATAGTGCAGTCAAGACCAAGATTGATGATCTTTTTGAAATCATCAAAGCTTATAGCCTGTTCGATAAAGATGTGGGTTATACTCAAGGTATGGCTTTCATCACGGTACCACTGCTTATGAACATGGAGGCTAGCGAAGCGTTCTGCATGCTTGTCCAATTGATGAAAAACTATGATTACAAGGAGTTGTTCTTACCAAGTATGCCTGGTCTGCATCTCAAACTGTATCAGTTCGATAGACTTCTCGAAGAAAGGCTGCCAGACCTCTTTGAGCATCTCAAAAGACAAGGTGTGAAGTCTTCAATGTATGCAACTCAATGGTTCTTGACCTTGTTCGGTTACAAATTCCCACTGGAGATGGTTCTGAGAATCTACGATATTGTGATTGCAGAAGGTTTGGAGTCTGTCCTGAAGTTTGCTGTGAACTTGATGACTAGAAATGAGGAGCATCTTTTGTCTTTGAACTTTGACGATCTGTTGCCTTTCTTGAAGGAAAAGCTTTTCTTCTACTATGTTGACAACGCAAGCAACTCAGAGACTGTTGGAGGCATTTCGAGAAATCTTAAGGATGGATATTCCAATAGAGAAATTACAGTTGACACTTACAAGTTAGAGGAGTTTGTCACAGACTCGATGACAATTGATATCACGCCTGCAGCTTTGTTGAGATACAAAGCTGAGCATGATGAGATTCACAAGCTCGAAGGGGAGCTGGAGGCGGAGATTGACGAACTCAAAACGAAAAACGGGCATTTGATAAGAGAGATCAGAAACATTGAAGCCGCGTATGCTACTCTGAACAGAGAGCATGTGGAGATTGCCAACGAAATGGTTCAAGGAAAGGTCCAAATAGCAAATCTCCAAGATGAGAATCGGCAATTGCATACACACATCGATGAGCTGAAGAAACGACTGGATCTTTTGGAGAAACAGTCGGATACTGAGATCGATTTTACGGGTGAGATCTCCACCAACATGGACATGGAGATCCAGAAAACTATGGAACGAAACTTGGAAGTTATGGAAGAAAACAGGTTGTTGGAGGAACAGCTTTCTGCTCTTGAGAAGGAATATAATGAAGTCAAGAAGGAAGCGAGTGAGATGAAAATTTCGGGCAAGTGGCTTAAAAAGGGTGCTTTTTGGTGATTTAAACTCGATTCATATAAACAGATCAACTACCTCTCGCTACTATAGCCATCCGTCTTGGATTCATCAAGTTTTTCTTATGACAAGGGGGGGCCTTAAGTTTTGCTGTCTTAAAAAACCGACTTGCGGGTAACGCTTGGACTTTTTCATTTTTTTCGTGCGAGCATAAATCAAATTGATTATTTGTGAGATAATTACAATATACCCGCGTCTGACGATCTGACATAGCATATCCAGTACCCAGTCATACCTAGTATACACAATCGAGTAACAAAAGATGCTCTTTTCGATAGGACCACTATCAGCCCTGCGACCAAACGGTTCATCGCTTGTCAGGCTGTTCTCGACTACTTCGGTCAACAACGCAAGAGATTACCGACATGTGGTGTCTAGGCAACTCAAAAGGAATCCCGAGTTGGACATTGGCGATGTGAAACCTCGCACTTTAGTTGTTCCAAAGGAGAAGCCTAGATATCCCGAGTACCCTTACGGAGAGTCGCGGATTTTCAAGAGGAGCAACAGAGGTCTTTACGGTGGCCAATACATATCCTTTGGTAACCAAATCTCAGAGATGAAAAACAAGTCCAGAAGAAGATGGCTGCCAAACGTGGTGCGCAAGAAGTTGTGGTCGGAGGCTTTGAACGCTTTGTTGCCTTTGAGACTTACTACTCGTGTGTTGAAGACCATCACCAAAGAAGGAGGCCTGGATAACTATCTTACAAAGGAGAAATCAGCACGCGTCAAGGAGTTAGGTCCATTTGGATGGAAGTTGAGATATGAGGTGCTTATTGCAAGAAATAATGCCGAGAAACAGCTGGAGAAAAACTACGAAATCCACACCACCCCCGACGGAGAACAAGTCAAAGTGTATTACAAAGGCACATTCAAAGGACAAGAGGTCCAGCTTATTGTTGGAAGAAGAAGACTCCTCAAGAAGCTTTACCCTCTGGTCAAGTACCACACACCAGGTGATCTTCGATTTGCTGCTTTCAACAATAGACGCAAGAGTGCTCCGTTCGAGGAGCTGTTGAGAGAGTTCGAGACTTATGACGTTGATCTGGATGATGTCATTTTGTAATGAGCGTTGATCTCAACATTTTATAATCATACATTTGTACATAGCTTGAGAAATTTAAAAGCAAAACTGGTCATCATCTTTCTAGTGCATTAAATCTGATCCTTCTTGATCTAATCCCTCTCTGCCCTTCTACATTTCAAATCATCAACATCCTTACACTTGTTCAATGGTTTTCGCAGTCACATCTCATTTCCATTTTGGGTACTAAAAATTAATATTCTCCCGTTTTGACAGGTTAATCTTTTTCTCACCCGCTTTCTTCATGACAGACAATTCTTTTCTCAGCAAAATTTGATTGTTACCCGACCTTCGATCTCTCTGCGCTGAGAAAATTTTCACTGTAGGAGGAAAATTCACAGAGCGCACGCACACTGAGTAGCTCTGTAGAGACAATTTGAAAATTTGGTGATCAAAAAGAACCTTCTATTGAAAAGTCTTCTATAACATCATAGGATTCATAGATCATTATACACAAAAATGGCTAAGTCCGGTATGTTAGGTTACGTTAGACAAAAGACATGAGCGAGAACCATGGAATGCATCATTACGAGCGATATTCAACACGACAACTTCGATCAATCAATCTTGAGTGAGCTTGAACACCAGGTTACCAAGATGTTCTCTAATTACAATAATTTTCAGCACCACAAGGTGAACATTGTGCACGGAGAAAGCTTGTCTATGTTGTTTTTTAGGCTCCATCAAGACATCACGATTATCGCAGTTTTGAACATTAGCGTCAACGGTTGGTTTCATAATTTCACTAGTGTATCGGCTACACCATTCATGTGCCCATCAAGGTTCTGAGCTCAGCTTTTGTTTCTGATGCGTCTAGGAGCGTCGTACTAACTGAAGTGTTTTAGGTATCGCTGTTGGTTTGAACAAAGGTCACAAGGTCGCTTCTAAGGAGGTCGTTCCGAAGATTTCTTACAGAAAGGGTGCTCTTTCCAAGAGAACTGCTTTTGTCAGATCTCTTGTCAGAGAAGTTGCTGGCCTCGCTCCATACGAAAGAAGAGTCATTGAATTGATCAGAAACGCTGGTGAGAAGAGAGCTAAGAAGCTCGCTAAGAAGAGACTTGGTACTCAAAAGAGAGCCAAGGCTAAGGTTGAGGAGATGACTCAAATCATTGCTGAATCCAGAAGACACTAAATATTGGGATGAATTCGAATTCAAGATTTGCTGTTAGTTTCCACATTGAAGAAAATCGAAGTGTTATAATATTGGGTTTCAAGACTTCTGAAATGAAATCTCTCATAAACTGTGTTCAACACGTTCCTAGCGTTACATGACGTGAAGTTCAGAAACCTTTATTCAAGTTGGCTCTATATATGTTTACTTAAAGCATATCAACTTATAAACATTGGTGGTGTAGAGATGTTTTAGGAGGTGGCAAAACTGCAAAAACCACACAGAAATAATCTGGCCTAGAGCTATAGATAACATCAGTTAAAGTCTCTCCAGAGATCTTACCACTTCCATCCCTAAACTACACATCGGTTCGAGTGATCTGGGTGATCAAATTGATTGCGCTTCAATGTTTCGTATTGAAAAAGAGCACTTGATATCATGAGTCGACAAGCCTACCCCGTGATAAGTGAATTACGGCAAGCCGTTCTCGGCAAATGTCGTAACAAGAACTATACCACTTACAATAATCCTCCTTCGTATTTCAGAAACCCATCAGACCCGCCAAAGACGCTTGATCAATTGAGGAATCAACAGCAAGCTCTGCAATCAGGCTTGTCAGTCCAAAACGGTAAAGGCTTGGCCCATGCTCCGGCTCACTTTCTACAATCACCCCCGAACAACCATACAATGTCCCCTCCCCCTCCTGCATATCCGACAAATGGTTCTTCGAAGTTTAGAAACTTTGGGGCAGGTTTTGGGATAGGCTTTGCCTCTTTGACCTTGAGTGTGACTTTCGGAGTTCTCCTACTTGATCTTTTGGACAAGCTTCAGGAGAACGAAAAGCAGCTCAATTTGCTAAGAAAGAATCAAAAGGAGATGCTTATCCAAATGCAAAACTACAAAAAGAAGATCACTTTAGCATCAATAGAAAATTCTAAGAAGCATTTGATGATTCAAGGAAAGATGCAAATGCATGTTGCATTACTCAGAGAGCAACTTCTGGAGAGCGGTCTTGACCCTGTGACCATTGATGAGGCTATCGAGAAGTTTGAGCAGAATGTCAAGATGGAAACCACTCCCACAACTATCAACCTCTGGGTGCCAGGAGAGTCTCGCTTGAAATCTCTGATACCAGATGCTCATGAATACTCAAAAAAGAACTAGATTACCATAAATAAGACATAGACATACGCATACAAGTACATTTTGTATAGATCATCAAAAGCTTTCGAACCAAAAATGGCAGAAATCTGCCATCTGCCATTTTTGCCATTTTTGGTTCTCCGTCCAAATTTTTATTACCTATAAATAAGTCGAAAATTTTTCTGACCATGTTAGGCAAATAAAATACCCTTTTTCTTTCTTCAACAAATGTTTTTAACCAATATAGGCGCCCATTAGAGTCACAGGACATGTTTTTCGGTATATGTCCAGTGCTCGGGTTAGCCTTAGATCAATGATGAAAAAACGGATGTTTTTTTGGTTTCTACCGGCCTTTCAATGTCGTGCCATGAATTTTCTATATTCTGGCTATGCGGTCTTTAACTCACATGTTCAGCAGCCAACGGGGTGCTGTACTGTAAAACAGTCTAATGATGCATTTTTGTACAGGTTGGGTCCTTGACACACTCTCAAACTAATCGAGCATCAAGCTTTTCCTTCTGTCTCTGCTCTACTTTGAACTTCAGCAAACGTGGAATGGGGCAACATGGCGACCTAGCCTCTTCTCCTTGCTCGTTATAAAATCTGGTACAGCACTCGTACAGCTGGTCGATCGCACGGGTACATTTTGACTCATCGTAATTGCTGCTTTTCAAGCAATCTGCAGACTATGTCAGTAGCGGAAAGAGCCGAAAATTATTGTGTCCTGCTCACCTTGTATGGCACAAGCTTGCGGCTTGCAAGGATCTGAGTTTCTGTCATTTGCCATCGTAATTCTTATGTGCTTTTGTTCGATTCTGTCTGTTTTTTTTTCTATCTTGCCCATCTTTGCTGCAGCTCTCATCTTTATGATTGCAAATTGTATAGGTCGTGCCAAACCAAAATCAGTTCTTCAGGGAAATTGATCCTTCTTTCCACAACACGAAACTATACGATTATGCCTTGCTTGTAATACAAGAACACTACGGCGATTGAGAAGCCTCATATAAAGAAAGGCAGATTGGCATATTGTCATATAGAGCAACAGCTGCCAATCACAAACCAACTATAAATGGCACCTCAAAAGGAGAGTGAGCACCCCGCTTCAGGGGAAATTGAGGGGGCAACAAGTTTGTACTCGCCCGAGTCTGTGCAATCTTCTATCATCAAGCCTCATGTTACCAATGCAGATTTCAAGTTCTTCTCTTCCAAAATGTTCAGCCGAAATGAACATGTTGTTGATTCTACGATAGAGTCAATTTTGATCCCCGGGTCTAATACTGCTATATTGACAAACTCCAATACATGGGGGCTGTTGATGTTCAACGCGAGAAGACAGACTCTCAAAAGACTCCATACACTCTACGGGATGTATATTGAGTTCTCCAGCTGGATTGATTATCTGCAATTGATACTGGAAGTGTCTCTCTGGTGGTTAGTCAATCGGATCGGCGTGTTTCCGCGTGGATCAAGCTCTCCTAAGACCGATAGCAGTCCGACTTGGTCGCAGTTTTCTGGAAAAGCAGCTGTGGAGAAAGAGAATGAGGGCCCGCTAACAAGGATTGGAAATATGCCTAGCAGAATTGGTTTACATGCATTAAGTTCCTCTTTAGCGAACTCCATTCCTAAAGATAAGTCGACTGTCAGACAGGCTCTCGGAAACAAGCAATTGCCTCAACGCATGTTCGCAATATATGAATTGAATCCTCTGGTTGTTCCTCCACCACCAGAAATGCCCACCCCATATCTTACTGCTGACAAGAAGATTGTCGTTCCTGACAAAAAAGAGACTTCTCGTGTCTTGTCGGAGAGAGCTGAATGGGCAGCCGCACATCACACTCATAAGGCATCCGAGGTGATCAGAGTTTGTACTGAGTCTGCCAGACTGGTTTCTTGGGCGGTGTACGCAGGTGTAAAATCCTTGACAATCTACGAGAAATCAGGGAATTCTTGGAGTGACCTTCACAGGCTGAGTTCCATGATCCAAACGGAAATCTCAGCCTTGAACGAAGGGAAAGCTGATCACAAGACTTGGGTCAAGTTAGTTACTATCAGCAGAAACGAGAGCGTTACAATCGAGGACGGTGAGATTAGGCAACACAGCCAAACTGGAAGCCCAAATGCTAATATTGGCTTGGAGAGTTTGGAACCAACTCCGATCAGTGCTCAACTCTCATCTTCCCAAGACCACGATTCATCTGCAGTCTTTGGTGATCTCACAGTTACTCTGGTTTCTGAAGAAGATGGGATAAAACAGCTTGTCAAATCAACTAAAGATTATCTGCTACGAGAGAGTGGGAGCGGATTTAGCTCTGTCGATTCTTTAGAGTCAATGGTTGACGAAGTTTTGAGTCGAATCGATCCTCCCGATTTGATCCTTAAATTTTCTCGGGCCCGCTCCTACCTAAATTCTTTGAACGGAGCTCCAATCTACAGCTTCGAAAATCAGCCAGTATTCATATCGCAAAGGGGCCAAACAAACTTTCCTTTCTTTGTCAAAGCTCTGGATAACTACTCAACTGAGCATCAGCAAAACGACTGAGCGCTCTTTTTTCTCGATTGTCTGAAACATGCCCAAAATTTGCTATTTGATAGGTTGCACACAAAAAAAATTGAGTTGCAAGGGGGCAAATTCGAATTAAAAATAATAATTTAGCTGCACTCCCCTCAATTTGCCCTTGTTACGAGATACTAAGATAATTAATTTTCAGGATACCCTCTGACTGTATCGAATATCAGGTAACATTAGCTGGTTGAATTCACTCACTATTTGGTTGCCACAACTACATTAGACAGCCCGAAACCGTGAGACAAGTGTCTAATTTCCTTTATCTTATCTTAATTGGTGTGCGACCCCTTTTGCTTATCGAGATACCTCCCCCTTCCCCTTTTCTGCTTACACCATGACAAAAGAAGGGCGCATTTACACCATCAATTCAGGTGATTCGGATGCTTTTACCATTTACACCGGTGACGATGAGCAGTTCCCAATCAGGAAACTGAGCCTCACCCTTCCCGACTGTTTGGATAACAAAGGTCTGATTCCCTTCGAGCCTGCCTTCGTTATTGGCAGGTCTTCCAAGAAGGAGAGCAAGAATAGAACTCAGAACGAAGAGTCGGCCTATTTCGATGAAGTCGCACTGAGTGCAGACCATTTGGAGTTCTACTTGTCTCCTAATGAAGACCGAACAGCGTTTTCAATTTACGCGCGCGATGTGTCTCAACATGGAGTTCAAGTGGCTCGATTCAGGAGCTTGAAGACAATTGTCCTGGAGCACGAGCGCTACTATGAGATTTCTAATGGAGATATCATTGGGCTCGTTTTGAACTCTGACCCCCGGGATCGGGCATTGCCTTTGTGGAACATTTTCAAAGATACCAAACTCCAACTACAAGTTATTACTGACTATACCGGAAAGCTGTTCTTGGTGAGACTAAACTCCTCATTTCTTGCTGAAATTGTGAGGCCCGGCCACGAACTTGATCACAGCAAAATACACTTTGACGACAATTGTGCGTCTAAAGAATATGTGTGGGAAATTCTTCCAGCCGGACCTCTGGAGGACTCACCACAGCCGCCTTACGATGGTTACTTATGCGGAGCGATGATCTCACCTGATAACTTTGCCGGAGAAAGGTATGGTTCTACCATCGAGCATCTACAAGAAGTCTGCCTGTCGGCAGCTCCACAGGACAGAAAAAAGGAGAAACTCGAATTGGCAATTCTGAACGAAGAACTAGACACAGTGTCTTCCAATGGTTACGTAGAAGCTGATTTCACAGATGAGGATGTTGAGGTTTTCTCCCATGGCTGGTTTCCTAATGATGATGATGATGATGCATGCATGGTGTGTGGTGACATTGGTGAATATGGATGTGTGTGTGAAGGCGGCGACTCTTCTTCCGAAGAGTGCACTAGTATCTGCAGCTATGCTTCGGACTCCAGTTTCATGGCTGGAGAAGATGTGGAGGAGATTGACGAGCACATTTCCTCTCCTGCAGATGACTCAATCCCAAGTTTGGAGAAAGACAGCTTGTGTGAAAACGCTGGAGACTCCTGTGAGTACTATACTTGCAAAAAGCTCACAATTTCTAGAAGTGGAGAGTCTGTTGACCACTCGTCTGGTCAGCATGACAGCATTTCTGACGACTCAGAGCCTGAAGAATGTGAGATAGTGATGGAGACATTCCCTGCAAAAAGAAAGTGGAGCGAAAATTTTGACCGGGATTTTGAGCCTAAGAGCCGCAACAAGAAGGCATGTACTGAGCCAAGTCTTCGACCAGTTTCTGGAGTTACTTTCGAACCTGATGTTGCAAAGGACCACAAGGAGAAAAGATCAGGCTTTGTCACCGGTATGGCTCTCGGGTCTGTCTTGACCTTCGGGCTCTTGTCCGCAATAGGATCTTACAGTCAACACTAGGCCGATTCACCTACTCTAGTTGAAGCTCGCATGCTCTTTACAGATATTGTGATTCCTGGTTGGTTTTGATTGGTTTTTTTGAGAGGTATGTTGATGAGTGATGCGTTTTTGTTATTGTTCGGGAATTTTCATCTTGGTGGTTTTTTATAAGGAATGGAATGGTAAATCAAGCAATTTGACTATTTTTCAGTAAAATCGAAGTCCAGTCAGATTGGATAACAATGATCAACTCAGAGATCGAGAGCACTGAAACACCCACGCAGACGCCGAGCCAAAGCCCAAAGGCTTTCCAGCCCAAATAGAATGCCATAGCTATACCAAATGGAGTTGCCAACACATAGTAGCACACAACACTCAGAATGGACCCAATTTTCTGTCTGCCTTGACCTCTTAAAATAGCTGCACTTATGACGTTGATACAATCAAGGAATTGGTTGAAAGCAACAATCAAAAACAACTGAGAAGTTCTGTGAATCACAACCGGGCTGTCACTCAACAGGCTAGCCAAGCTGGACCTGAGGATGACCATCCAAGAAAAATTGAGAACACTCAATAAACAGGTCGCCCAAAGCATGACTTTGATTGCCACCTTGTAGTCGGCAGACTGAGCGCCAATTATGTTAGCAATTCTTGTCGAACAGCAGATTCCGACCGAAAATGGGATCTGGAACGCAAAAGAGGCGACAGTGCTCACAATTGACTGAGCAGCCAGCTCCTCTTCACCGAACATTGCAGAGAGAAAGTTCAGCACATCGAAAGCCAGAGCTTCAGATAAAATCATTAGGGCACCTGGGATTCCGAGCTTGAAAAACTGGGACCATCCTTTGAACAGAAGCGAAGGTGTGATATCATGATTCCAGCACTGATAACCATCGAAGCAATAAATGTATAGTGAGAGGCATAGGGCAATCACGTAGTATGTCAAAATGAATGAGAGCGGTGGTCCAAGGAATCCTTGTGATGCAAGCATGATATTCAGCCAAATAGTTGTGGGAGGTGCCAAGACGATGACTCTTGTTGGCACACTGAACTTGTTTTGTGATTGGAGATATCTCTTTGAGCACTCAAACACCACCATAGGAGGGATTGCAAGTGGCATCAATCCTAAATATAAGCCGCACAATTTGGCGATAGGCTCATTGTGTATAATTTTGTTGATGAAGGGTTCAGCGTTGCACCAGAAAATCACGGATGGTATCAAGATGACGAACAGGATCACAGTGCATCTTTGATAATATAAGCCCACTTTTGAGTAATGACCAGCACCAAACGCAGTGGAGCAGAGTGTATCCATGGATGTGGAGAACCCATTGACAATGACAGGACCAGTGACGTAGAAGGTGGTGATCGAAAGCGAGCATGCGGAAAGATACTTTTCGCCCAACTTGCTAGAAAAGTAAACGGGAATAAGAATTTGGAAAGAGTACTGAATAAGGAAGGTAATCAGAACGGGTAATGAATTCTTCAGGATGTAATTCACTTCTTTTCTGGTAGTTGTCGTTATAAGCTCAAGCGTTTCCTCTGGGGACGACTCTATGTACGAGCTTGAATTGTCATCACTGCGCGGTAGTAGTGTTGTACACTCATCAACCAAAGTCTGCTGGTTATCTTTTTGCATTTCTTTTCCAGCTTCGTGAGCAGTCGTGGACGTCCGCACTATATCATTACTCACGAGAGAAATAAATCTAGTGCTCAGTCCTTTAAAAAAACGGTTTTTGTTCGCGGAGTTGGCCGCTATGCATATTTCACACCCGCTAGCGATTTTTTTTATCTTTGTCCCGTTTTGAAAAAAAACTAGACTTATCGGCATGCCTAAATAGGAAGTAAGTCCAGTTTATGTTCAGGTCCTTGAGAAGTATAGAGGAACCCTCCAGGTTTATTTTTGCCGCCACTGCAAACGTTTGACTCAATCGTGATGAAGAAATTACACATCACTGTAACTGCGGTAATGCTGTCTGCGGTTTACGCAGCGAGGCTGGGAAACGGCTATGAGCCTGCGTTTCCAGTTGGTTATGCAGGGCTAATGGAACCACTTCTCGGCCCCCAGGAACTTGCAAATTACGAGGACACAAAGTACAAGTTCCTAGAAGACTATTTTACAGTTGATCAGGACAGCAACGCTGCCACATTCGCCACTGACATTGTGCTTCCCGATGGCCTCCGGAGGTTGGTGAGCAACAAAGTGGCATATCCAGATCCAGATGACACTTCCGATTTGTTTCCAGGGCGCATGGATCGTTATCATGGTAATGCGCTTAGCGGATTTTTGTCGTTTGCGCATCTTCCCCTAGAACAGCGTTGTTTTGACTCGCAGTCGTTCGAAGAGGTCGACTTCGACATTGCTATTTGCGGAGCCACGTTCGACACAGGTGTCTCCTACAGACCAGGTGCCAGATTTGCACCAGATGCTATCAGACAAGGAACCAGAAGACTTGGGGCCACATATTCTCCATACAAACCAGGATTCAATGTTTTCAAAAACTGGGCCAAAATCGTTGACTGCGGTAATGCCCCAATGACACCTATTGATAACAGAGTTGCCATTGATCAACTCTACCGGTCTGAGAGAGCTATTTTGAACCACAAAACAAGTCCGAAAAATCCAGGTAGTTATCCAAGGATTATCACTCTGGGAGGAGACCACACAGTTACGTTTGCAGGAATCAGAGCAGCATACGAGAAGTACGGCAAAGTCAGTGTCATTCACTTCGACTCCCATCTCGACACTGTTGACCCGTATCATATGAATCTCAACGTGACTGAGTACGCTGCCATGAATCACGGAACGTTCCTCTATTGGGCACATCGGAAGGGTTATCTCACTGATACTAATATCCACGTCGGACTCAGGGGCTGGTATGAGGAGCCCAATGACCCAAAAAGAGACTCGACGCAGTCCAAATTCGAGAAAATTCTTGCTCGAGACATTGATCGTCTTGGCGTTGATGGCGTTGTCAAAAAAATCAAAGAGAGAGTCAAAGACACTTTTGTTTATATAACATTTGACATTGATGTCTTAGATCCTGCTGGAGGGGGTCTTGCAACAGGAACTGTTGAGCCAGGTGGATGGACTTCGAGAGAGGCGTTGGAAGTCCTAGATGCTTTGGAAGGTATATCAGTGGTCGGGGCAGATATTTGTGAGGTTTCGCCTCCGTTTGATATCGGTGAAGTGACAACGCAGACTGCAGGGGAAATTGTCAGGTCTCTTGTGGCACTGATGGTCTTGAAACCCGTGACCTAAAAGTTTGTTGAATCTGTAAGTTTTAGGTGAGATTTGGTAGATCTACTTTGTTATTATTAAATTACTCCGGAGTCATATTTACAAAAATGTAGCAAATGATGGAAGTTGCAGAGATCGGAGAAAAATGCCAGTGGCATGAGATCTACCTACACGTAGACAATTGACTTGGTAGCAAGTGACTTGACTCTTTATTGCTTACTTCCATGAATCAGTTCAGACGTCAGCTTCAATCAATTAATCCTTATCGCAACATCTTTTGATGTCGTGTGAGTAAAAAAACATCTCTGCACAGGAAGCCAAAAATCTCGAGAGCCTGGAGCGTATAGGTTTTTCTCTGAGATCTCGAATGTTATCAAACAAGGGTTGCGTATTTGAAGCTTACAGCCAGATTGTTAGTGATTCACTTGGAAAGGCCAATGTTGCATTTACAACCGTCGCCTTTCTCGGGGCGCTCAGGCTCACGATCGCCAAAAAAGAAGAAGCGAGACATGATAGAGAATGATGAGTACTTCATCAAGATGCGATCCCCGCTCAAGAGATCAATGAGCCATATCAATGAAACAGCAGTTAAGAAGGCACTGAGCATCAAACACAACATGAGGGCTGGCGATGGATCAATGGATCTTGATGCAGACGCTGAAGACGAGCTTCTCGACTTGGAAGAAAGCGTGCTAGCTGATAAGATCATAGAGGAAAGTAAAAAAGACGGATTGGCTCCTTTATATGTCGAAACTGAGGAGGTTATAAGCAGCGATGAGAACCAAGATGATTTGGAAGAGGATGATGAAGAATCGTTCATGGATGAGGGAGCCGTTGATGAGGACTCTGACGATTTTGAACAGGAAGACAACGACGAAGAGTATTCAGCAGGAAAGCGCAAAGGGACAAATGGACGTCGAATTGCCACAAGTGAAAGAGCTCAAGGAACCAAGGTGGTTACAAAGAAGATCAAATCCCCCAATGGCAAAGGAAGAGTGGCATTAGAGGAAGTCGATGTAATGCCTTTGATGGAATCAGAGCTCAAACCTTCATCAGCTTCCACCATTAAATTGATGTCGATTCCAAAACTCAGCAGAGAGGAAGATCTGATTTTGAATTTTGCGGATGAAGACAAATCTTTGTTCTACGACGGCCACGAAGGCTATTTTGAGCAACAAAAACTGAAGAGAAAGAAACCATCGAGCAACTCTATGGCTATGGCGCCAGATTTGAGCTATGACCAGTTTCACTTATACAACAAGCTGCTGGATCTAGTATGCGATGAGCAAATTGAGAATCTGAACAACTATTACAAAACTCAATTTACTCAATGGTTTTTTGAGTTGAAGGAAGGTTTCAACTTGGCTTTCTACGGGGTAGGATCAAAGAGGCTGCTTGCTTTGAAATTTGTTGAACAATTCTTACTTGAAAGAAATCCAGATACTCATTGCATTGTGGTGAACGGCTACAACCCTGAGTTCAAGCCAAAAGATCTCATCACGTCAATCAACGAGATCGTCTTTGGAAATCACTCAAGCATTTCTGTACAGCTACACGAGGCAGTCCAGCATCTTGCCAGCGGATTCAACAAAAGTGAAAAGAAAAAGCTGATCCTCCTCATAAACAATATCGATGGGGAAGCATTGAGATCTGATAAAACACAACAACTAATCAGCGAGATTAGCAGCATACCTCAAATTTACTTCATATGCACAATGGACAACCTGAATACCCCCTTGTTTTGGAACTCCACAATCCTCTCTAACTTCAGATTCATTTGGCACAACTTGACGACATATCAGCAATACACAACAGAAAACAGTTTCAAAGACCCACTAAGCGTGGGCAAATCCAACAAGTTCGTCGGATCCAAGGGTGTTAAATACGTTCTGAGCTCTCTTACATCAAATGCAAAAAGTCTGTACAAGCATTTGCTTCTTCAGCAACTTGAGGTGATTGATTTGAACATATCAACAGACGAAGATATGGAAAAAAGGGGATTGCTCAAAGGCAACACAAAGTCATGCTTGAAATTAGCAGATTTTTTCCACCTCTGTTTATCTGAGTTTATCACATCCGACGAGCTCTCTTTCCGTACAGTCCTCGGAGAGTTTGTGGAACACAAAATGTGCAATTTTGGGCGGGACTCAGCAGGTGCAGATATTTTGTACATACCGTTCACGGTAGATGAGATGGAGAAGCTGGTAGCGGATCATTTTATGCAAGACGAGAACCCATAGTTCAATTGTATGTAAACATAATGACCAAAATATATACATGCTCAATGGACCTCATTAAGAGTGTTTTTTGAACTGAAACTTGGATCTGCACAACGGACAAGTGGACGAGCCCGAGCTCTTGAACCATCTATAAAGACATGCCGAATGGAAGTTGTGCTTACAGGTTGCACATTTCTTGTTTGGAGTGGAGTGGTCAATGACATGCAAAATGGAATAGCAAATTGCACAATCATCGAAATTCTCAAAGTTCATCTTGACGTTGTTCTTGAAGTGCTCGATAGCTTCAAGAATAGTGCCGTTTTGAAAGTTGATGACGTACTGGCAAGAAAGTATCCACAGTTTCCACTTCTTTTCATCAACACCAAGTCTGGAATTTCCCTGAACCAGTATTTGTGAGAGTGGATAATTCGATGGAAGTGCTATAGACATCTCGAGCTTCTGTTCATCGATCTCATAGACGCACTTGACCTCATTGATATTGGTGTTGAGTCTTATGGTAAAGTCTGCGGTCTCCAACGAACTCTTACCGTCCAAGCTTGCAAGCGTTTCTTGAATCAAAACTGGGCTGATCGATTTGACAATGAATTTCTCCACATCAGACTTCAGCTGCTTGCTTCTGATAGAATTGAACCACGACTGTACGGTATTGCCCCCAATGTGTTTGCAGACCAGATAGAGAAGATTCACTATTAGTTTTCTCGTCTCATCATCCCATTCAAGAACGCTGTCACCCACAATAGAGTAGCTCTTGATATAATCCTCATCACCAGAGATCATCTTGAGTTTGTTCAAATCGAGCTCCTTGAAAACAAAGTTCAAAAGATCTTTGATTGTCTCATCTGACAATTGGTTAATATAGTCTTGTCTCACTTTCTGAGGAACATTTTTGAAGTAGTCAAAAATCAGCACCCAGCTCCAAAGAAAAAGACCAACAGAGTGCTTATCTTCAAACTCCACGTAGTCCTCGATGCCATGCTCCTTTATGTTCTTCACAAGTTTCTCGGGTAGTTGGGCTTCCGACTCCTCTTTGCTGAGAACAACATCGACAACAAACTCCTCTTGAATTATCGGAATGAGGCTATGCAAACTATTTGCCGCAATTCGCTGAATCTGACTGTCATGAGATGTGAGCAGGTCTAATAATTGCTCAAACTTTGGTTTCAGCTTCTTGGCAGGAATCAAATTATTGAAAATCCGCATTAAAACGTCATTGATCAACCTCACTGGTTGACTAATAATTTGTTGCCTCGATTGAATAAGTAAGACTTCCAAAAGATCATCATGTAACCCGCTCAGCAAATCGTCATACCCATCAATATCATCTTTGAAACGATTGAGCAAAGTGATTAGTTTCAATGAGCAATAAGTAAGTGCCAAGTTCCCGTCTCCGGAAGAGGCAATATTGATAGACTCAGAGCACAAACGAGACCCAAGCTCGAACACAATGGCAATGAAGTCGGAGGGATAGTTGGTATCACAAACTTGATAAATGTTGCTGATGTATGTGGTAACAAACTCACTCAAAACAACTCTTACATTTGCGAATTCATCGTCGTATGCGACTTCGCTGTCCAGCCAAGAACTCAAGGTCTTGAGCATCATGATTAGCCTTTGGGGTGGAAAAGGCTGGAAATCTCGAGGTAGACCGTTTTCCGAATCAAATGCGATCAGGGAGTTCAAGACAATCAAATTTGTCAAACCGTCCGACGTAACGTCTTGCGCTTTTCTCATTCCAACAAGGTTGGCAGCATATTGATTTCTGACTCTGTCATATTTCGAGCTAGCAAGGAATCCTCTGCTGCTAGCAGTCAAGAGAGACAAATACAATGAGGAACTTGCGAGCTTCGAAAACTCCAGCATTTCAAACTCAGACTGAGTAGTGTTTTCAAAAGCATTGGTCAAAATGATGAACAAAACCTTAGCCACATAAAACTTAACGTTGTTTGTAGCCGATTCAGAGGAAAGTAAAGAGGCAAATGAGCCGAAAGGTGAGTCAGTTGGATTGATAAATTGATCTAACAATTTCTGGGGAGCTGCCTGCTTGTAATATTCCAGCAGATCTGTCTTTGCCACCGATTGAAAGGATGACAATTCGCTTTCAAGGGAGCAATCCAAGGAGCCCAAAAAGATGAGATCTGATGCCACCTCCCCAACCAAGGCTAAACTAACGAGCAACTCCTCTTTGAGTCTAAAATCAAGGGCGGGAACCTCATGAGATAAGGCATGGTAGAAACGTGCTTTTGAAATCAGATTCAAGGTTGCACTGGAACTCCTCTTTTGATCATCAGCAACAAGAGAGTCGTTGTGATACAGCAGCAACAAATTTCCCAAAGGATTGGAGACCAGCAACCGCAAATCCGGGTTTTGTTGAAGAGTTGAACCAATGTTTTTGATCAAATCAGTTGGAAATGCTTTCAAAAAAAGATCATTCGGAAGCTCCTTTAATCTCGAAAGTACAAGATCAGTGGAGAGAGAACCAGAGATGACACTGTCCAAAGCGTCGAAGTACGCTTTTTGGAACTCGGCGTTTTCTAAATTTTCTTGCAATTTGTCGAAAAGTGAAGATGCATTAGAATCTTCCTGGTTTTTCCACAAAAACTCAAGAAATGCTTTGTTGGCGACACTGAATTCCAAAAAGAGATCGTTTTGGAAATGAGCATTGCAATTCTCCAGAAAATTTTGAGGTTGTCCAGTAGAAATTGCATCTGCGAACAAGTTCTTCAAAATTTCGGGTGTCAAGAATTTGAAGACCAATGTATCATCAAGACTTTTATTGATATTAAGATCGCCGAGCTGACTGGATATGTCCGACTTGCCGTGGATGTAACTGCTCAGCTTCTTGCTCTGCGAGATATCAAAAGATGGGATAGCAGCAAGTTGCGACAACAGGAATCCGAAATCTTCGTCAGTTGTAATTTTTTCGCAAATCATTTCAACCAAGACGCTAACGTTAGAAGCAAGGTCTGAGCTCATGAATTTGATCAGCACAGAGACAGGCTCTTCAACGTAGCCCTCACGGATATGCTCGCATATTGCCCGTATGCAGTCATCAATTTGTGGATTGATTTGAGTGAGATTAAGCTTGAGGTAGACGCTTATCACAGTCAACGCTAATGTAGGGTGGTCAGAATCTTCTCGCTCATCTCTTAACGAATCGATCGCGTCAGACAGGAGATCGGCAAGCAGATCGCTCTTCTCACAGCTAATAATAAGTGAGACATAGTTCTCAATGAATCTGGGCTCATTCTTGACCGTGAGATCAAGGTCTGAGAACACGACGGGTCTGCAAGGAAGCGAGTTGATGACTTCTGAAAACACGTCCTCAATCAAATCAACTGAGTCATTGGATAATTTTGCAACTTGCGAGAGGACTGTGAGCATGCTTTTCGGAAGTGCTCTAGGAGCGTCTAACGCCACCACCAGAGAACGCAAAGCATCATCCAGAAAAGGCTTCGAATTATTGCAAAGCGCTGACACCTTCGAGGTGAAGAAGATGTAGCATTTCCAGGCACCTTCTGTAGATTCTCCGGCCTTTTCTCTTCTCAAGTTTGATTCGAGGACCTTCGAATAACGAGACACTTTTTCGCCGTCACTGAAGGAGAAGAATTCATTTGGTAGCAAGGAAAGTAGTTTGAGAAGCGAATCGTAATAAGTCTGACCCGAGTTGAGTGAGCCAAGGTTTAAGAAATCCAAAAGTTTCTCCTCTGCTTTTTTGACAGAAGTCCATATCGAGGGATCGTATTTTGTGATAGCGACCAGTGTATCCATGACAGGGATGACCACCATCGAGTACAAAATCGGATTTGTTTTTTTTGAAACACCCATGGATTTGATGGCAGGCTTGGCGAGTTGTTTGAATAGATGCGAGTCCAATAGATCGGCACTTTGTCTCATCTCTGTCAATGTTTTCAGTAACGAGTATGTTGATCGCTTCAATTGAAAATCTTTGGATTCAAAAAGACCAGACAACTTATCCGACTCCAAGATCTCATGCAGCAATGAACTTGCTTCTTCTTTAAGCGCAACTTTCTCGTTGCTCAATTTGATCAGCAGCTGGTTCAACATTAGAACAGAGCCCAGCGTCACCCTCAGATACTTTGCTTCGCTCTCGTCCTTTCCTACAAACCTCTGATCTGACAGTGTATCTATCGTCTCGTAAACCAGGACTTGTCTGCAGTAATCGAGAATTTCTTTGCTGAAAACTTTCCACAAATTGGAAACTTTTCCGTCATTATTGTCGAAAGCAGATCGAATGGATGCCGAGCAAGCTCTTGATGTCACTCTGTCAGAATCGTAACTCCCAACAAGCCATATTCCTACCGTATCTCTCAGGTACTTGGCGTACTTTCTGCCAAGTATACTCACAAATTTCGACTGAGTCTGATGTGCTATCGACCGGACTTTCTTAGAGTTGTCGATCGAAAGCTTCGCATAAAGTTGACACCAAGCAATGATAACGAGATCATCGTCAATTTCAGGCCCATTGGTGTCGAGAAATGCAGATAACTCCGTTATCGCTTTTTCTCTCGTTGTGTCGTCTCTTTTAAGCAAGGCCTTGAAGATGAGCTTCAAAGTGGAGGAACAAGTGAGGATGTTGGGATCAGGAAGCCCTGTAATGTAGTTCAATGAGACCTCGAATCCATTGGTTCCTAGACCAGTCGAGGAGCTGAGTCCACCAAACCCAAATGAACTAACCGACATGCTCAGGATGTGCTCTTCTGCTATGTGCTTAGGGTGCTATGAAAAAAATTACTAATGATGACAAGATCTGGAAAGGCAAGTTTTTTTCATACTTCAAACTGAAAAATATATGATTCTCGGCTCACTCGCTCCAGTCGAGAAAGAAATCTTAGCCGACAGATGATAGATTTGGTCGAGTGGCGCGTGCGATGCGCCGAGAGAAATTTCCTCTTCAGCCTCAAATGGCTCGCAGATAAAGTATGAGTCAGCCACACCGGTCGCACTTTGACAAAACAGGAGAAACATAAACAAGCTTGTTGTTTATGTTTTGAAATATCAGAGACACAACAAAAACCTATAGGTGAACTCAAGCATTTTCTTTTGCAGTTTAGGCGTACAAAAACTTTGCAAACAGTGCACATATAGATTTCTAGAATCTTTCAACAGCATTACTGATTTGCATTTCCAGCTGCTTGCATAAGTTCAAACATCTTGTTCACTAGTTTCAGGCTGTCTTGTGACTAAACCCATTTGCATTAACAACTTTTTGTGACAGTCTCATCCCTGCTCCAGTTATGCCACGAAGACCAGCTATTGATGCCATAGAGTTCCTCAAAGGGAGGGTGTATCTCGGCAACTACGACCACCACCCCCAAAACACCTCCGAGTTGGTGTTCTTCACTGTTGAGGATGCATTGCCATATAACGCCTTTCACCTGGACTTTGGCCCACTACATATTGGTCATCTTTACAGGTTTGCTGTCACGCTGCATAACATACTGAACGATGCAGCAAACAAGTCCAAAGCCGTCGTCTTTTACTCTTCCACCGGACCAAAAGAGAGAACCAATGCCGCCTGCTTGTTGTGTTGTTACATGGTGCTGGTTCAGAACTGGTCGCCCCACCAGGTTTTGCAACCAATTGCTCAACAAGAACCTCCTTTCTCCTCATTCAGGGATGCCGGATACTCCCACGCTGATTTTGAGCTCAGCATTCAAGACGTTGTTTATGGAGTTTGGAGAGCCAAAGAAAGAGGCATGATTGATATCACTACTTTCAACCTCGAAGAGTACGAGCAGTACGAGAGGGTTGATCAGGGAGACTTTAATGTGGTCTCCAAAGATTTCATTGCATTCGCTTCGCCAAAACAGTCAAGACCAGGTGCTCCGTTGAACGAGCCTTTCAAAAAGGTGTTGGAGTACTTTGTCAACAACAACGTGCAGCTTGTTGTCAGACTTAATTCTCACCTGTACGACAAAAATGAGTTTGAAAAGAGAGGTATCAAACATATCGACATGATCTTTGACGACGGAACGTGTCCGACTATGGATTACGTCCAGAAATTCATTGGAGCTGCTGAGACCATCATTGCCAGAGGTGGAAAAATAGCGGTCCATTGTAAAGCAGGACTTGGCAGAACAGGTTGTCTTATTGGTGCCCACTTAATCTATACACATGGCTTCACCGCCAGCGAATGCATAGGGTACATGAGAATGATCAGGCCTGGAATGGTGGTCGGCCCACAACAACACTGGCTCTATCTACACCAAAACCAGTTCAGAGACTGGAGACACACAATGGTGGTTGATAATACACCCGACGAGTTCATAGGTGGACTTTACCCTCTTGTGTTGTACAACTCGAACCAAAACAACGAGGATCAAATATACGACTCTGGAAGACACCGTTCTCCAACCACTCCTATTAGGAGAAGAAAGGTCTCCGGCCAGCTCAAGAGTGTCCACAAAGCTGTGCCAATGGAAAGTCCTGGACAACCAAGAAAATACCGGACGTCAACGAAGGAAAACCAGCCATACGTCAACTCTGACGACGAAGCCACTTACGATTCGATCGCGCACCAGCAACATCAACACTCTAGTCCGAGAAGAAAGACCACAAGACAGTACGAGGAGCAAGAGGAAGTCTGCTTTGATCAGCCGGGGTCGGTTAATCAAGAGATCTACGTTCCGACAGAAACACAGGGCCAGGAGCTGGCAGTGCAGCAGAAAAGATCATCACCGCAAGGTTCTCCATATTTCCGCAGAGTTTCCACTACCACCACCACCACTACCACTATTTCATCTTCGCCCCCACACTCCGCATCAAATGACTCCAACGTGCTCAAAATGCCTAAGCAACGTACCTCATTGGGTCCAAAGGATGCCAAAAACAGACTCAACGGATCAAGACTTTCCAGTTCCAACGACAAAATAATAGGCTCCGCCGGAATCAGAAAAGTTTCTGCTTCGAGAAGAGTTGCATCTGGTATGTAGTGAGGTACCGCTCGAGTTTAATCCTGTTTTTTTCTTCCACGCTTGTTCACGTCTGTTCCTTTTTTCTCCTTCAATTTGACGAGTTTCTCAGTTCTATCAGTTCTTACATTTAATATATGTAATCAGCTCACAATAGTGAAGATAACAACGCGTTTTTGACTGCCTGATGGATGCTGGGAAATGAAGCTGGTCTCATTGACCAGCGGTCTCCCAGCTGATTCAACGTACTGGATTGGTATCAATGATTATATATATTGTGACGATAATAGGAACGAAAGAAAAGTCAATTTCAAAGACAGGGCTGTGCAAACGTAACCAAGCTATTGCTACATTGAAGCAAAAAGGCTGGACTTCTACTTAAGACCAAATAGTGAATTCTGACAGTCCATGTGAGACTTATTGCAACTATTTGTACGATGCGAGAAACCACCAAATAACGTGTGAAAAACCACGTGATCGTCTATAATGCCCCAAACAACCTAACACCAGAAATATTTTTGTTTGATAGCTGCTCAGGGCGAAAAGTAAACACACTCTGAACTCGTTATTGATCTATCGCTTCTTTTTTTTGCACCTCAGCTGAGACGTCAGTGTCGTGATTTAGCCAAGGGAGCGCCCCATAAGATGGCTAAACCATACTCACTGGGAGGAAACCCATTGGATGAATTATCGGGAAACAACATGACGTTATCTGAACAATATACAAGTCCTTCTACGAAAAATCGATCGCACATACCTAGAAGGACTGTGTCAAATGGCCCTACAGTGAAACAGCTGAATGATTCGAGAAAAAGCATGCTTCCTGTGCCCAACGGTGCTCGTTCTGCGCGTCCATCGACCTCAGATATCGTCCGGGATACGCGACCCACTCACAACTCCGTCAACACGCCCGAGGAATACATCGAGATTCTGGAAGCATTCGTCGACCAAGACTTGATGCTAGAGAAACAGCAAGCTACAGAGCTGATGCAAAAGACGAATGCGCTGATGACACAAATCAAAGATCTAAATAGTGAGAAAGTTCAACTCATAAGGGAAAAGAAAAAGCTCCTCAATATGCTTGATGACCTGAGGCACAATTTCGAAAACCTCGACAAAACTCTCATGATCAAGAACAAGAAGATTGATAACGAAATCAACCGACATCAGAATCTTATTCAGCTGAAAAAAAAGGAGCTGGAGGAGATATTCAGGACAAAACTCACAGAGGTCGAAAGCGATTTTAGACAACTCGTTGAAAGCTCAGTGAACGATGAAGACGAAGAGAGGAGACGTGAAGCGGAATTGAAGGACTTGAATCAGAAGGCTAGCAACCTTCGGACTCTGCTTTCAGAACGAACCAAAGAGACACAGACAAAGCTCAAAAGACTGGCCAGTGAAATGACCACAGAGACGGAAAGCCGAAGACAGCAAATTTATCAAGAGAGTCTTGGTTTGAAGGATAAGCTCAATGAAGTCATGCTAGAGAAAAAGAGCCTGACTTCAGAGTGCGAGAAGATGAACGAGGAACTGGAGAGAAGTAAACACGCCAGGGAAACACAGGAGGCAAGCTTGGAAAAGCTGGGAGCTTACGAAGCTTCATTAGATGTCCAGATTTTGAGCCTGAAATCCAAGAAAATGCGGTTGAAAGAAGAAGTCGAGTTGAAAGACGCGGAGCTCCTTAAGTACAAAACTGGCATTCACTTGAAAGAAAGCTCTGAGTGCGGAGATTTGCAAAATCGCTATAAAAAGGAGCTCTACACAAGATTGAAGATCGAGGACGAGGTAATGGAGCTGCAGAAGATTCCGCGTATTTTTGCTGCAGAAAGCTGTGTCTTCTCCGACAAGCTCGCAGGTCGCGTTTTGATCAAGGCTAACATTTTCGATAGAATGAAGGTGTTTCTGGAGGGTTCTTTACTTGGCATCAGCTACTGCGTGTTGTGTGCTGATGAAGAAAGCTACATTGACGAAACATGCGATTACTTACGAAGTCAGACGGTGCTGGAGAAATACAAGAACTGGAACTTTGACATACAGGTGCGAAAGCAGACCGAGACGTTGGCCAAGGACGGACTCGAAGCTGTTGACTGCCATGGAATCAATGTGGAGATTGCGAGCAAAGTATCGGAAAAAAAGAAGTCGGCAGTTGTACTCTTTTTGCAACTGGAGCGACAGTGGTCTACTGTTGCTCAGTTGAGTCGAATGGTTAGAACGTTCACGGTGGTCGACAAACTCTATGAAAACAACCAGGAAGAGTTATCGAGACTTTTGACGACCCTTGGCAAAAATTATGTTTCCAAGTCTGACGCATTTGGCTACTTGAACGGGAATCCTTGACACAACAAGGGTTGGAATCTGGCTAGTGAGCCAAATAAGACTATTTTCGCAGCTACAGAGCTTTTGTATACACACGACCTCTCAATAATTTTCTAATGAAATTTTCAAAAATTTTCAGCTAGGAGTTGAAAAAAGCTATGGGAGAACACACGACGGTAAACAGGACTCGGACGCGCGGGAAAGCTATCAACAAAAGCTCGAATCACGATCAACCAGTAGGAGAAGTTACACACACACACCTGCCAAGATGATGAGACCTTTGATGCTGAAGGGTCACGACCGGTCGCTGACCCAGGTCAAATTTAACAGAGAGGGAGATCTGATGTTCTCTGTGTCGAAAGGTAAAGAGGCGTCGGTCTGGTACTCGTCGAACGGAGAAAGACTCGGTACTTTTGTTGGACACGGTGGTGCTATATGGTCCATTGATGTGGACCCAGAGACCGACTATGCAGTGACGGGTAGTGCCGATTTCACTGCCAAGCTCTGGAAGGTTGAGACTGGTGAGTGCATCCACACGTGGACTGTTGAGTCTCCGGTCAAGAGAGTAGAGTTTAGTCCAGATGGTTCAAAAGTGCTGTTAATCACCGATCAAGTGATGGGTCAGCAAGGAAAGATCAAAGTTTACGACATCGACCACACAAAGAACGAACAGTCTACAACAACGTCACTGGAAATCGTGAACACAGATGCGCTTCCAACGAGATTCACAGTGGCCGGGTGGTCCTACGGAGGATTGTATTTGATCGCTGGTCACGCTGACGGAAAGGTGACCAAGTATGATTCCAAGAACGGAGAATTGTTGGGATCCACGAACAACCACGAGGGAGTCATCACCGACCTGCAATTTTCTCCAGACAAGACCTACTTTATTGTCTCCTCGAAAGACAAGTCTGCCACGTTGTATGACGTTGACAGTCTCGATTTGCTGAAGAGATATTCTGCCGACGTTCCTATGAACTCTGCTTGTATCACCCCTGTCAAGGACTTCATCATTCTCGGAGGTGGTCAAGATGCTAGAGATGTTACTACTACTGCCGTTTCCGAAGGTAAGTTTGAGTCCAGGTTCTATCATAAGATTTTTGAGGACGAGATCGGCCGTGTCAAGGGTCATTTCGGTCCTTTGAACTACGTCGCTATTCATCCAAAGGGTACGTGTTACGCTTCCGGCGGTGAGGATGGTTATGTGAGGTTGCATCATTTCCACAAATCCTACTTTGAGTTCCTCTATGACGTTGAAAAGACGGCACAGGCTACTCAACAGTACGAGATTGAGGCTTAAGTATGTATAAATCTATGATGTTGTATTTGATACGCTCTATTACAAGCTAGTACTTATTTCTTCTTAGTAGCCAACTCAGCCTGCTTGCGTTCGTCAGCAGCCTTTTGCTTTGCTCGAAGAATGTCAGCGTCCTGTTCCATACGCTTCTTTGGGTCTCCGGCCTTCTTCTGAGCCTTGGTAGCCTCCTGCTGTTTCTTCTGATTCTTGGCTCTAGCCAGATCTCTTTGATTTCCCCGTGCCATTATCAATGATACCGCACTTGCGACGTCGTAGCCCTCGGGCTTGTTTTTGTATCGGTTGTGTTCGGATTCATTTCGTCTACAACGGTTTCGATCATCTTTCTCTATTTTGTTGGTGCGAACAAACTTGAATATTTGGTGCGAGGTGTGAATATATTGGGGACATCAATACACCACTGGCAAATTTCATTCACTCGGCTTGTAGATACCGGTTTAACACCATATGACGGTCAGCCTGTGATCTAGAAACCTAATAAGCACGCGGAAATGATAACGGGACTCTTCATTTACAACCAAAAGGGAGAAGTGATAATATCCCGACTTTTTAGAGACGGAGTTAAGAGAAATGTATGCGAAGCGTTCCGGATACAAGTGATCTCGAAACTCTCTGACATCAAGTCACCAGTGCTCACCCTGGGATCGACCTCGTTCCTGCACATTCGACACGGACAATTGTGGTTTGTGGCTGTGACACGGTCGAACGTGGACGCTTCGTTGATCCTGGAATTCCTCTTCAAGTTTGTGGAGCTCCTCGCAGGACTGATACTGAACAACAACCGGGCCAAACTTACCGAAACTGACATAAAAAACAATTTCCCCGTCATCTACGAGATCCTAGACGAGGTAATTGAGTTTGGACATGTCACCAACATGGACCTCAGCAACCTACAGCCATACCTAACGTCGCCGGTCACAAAGCTCACTCTCGTTTCCGGATCGCAGGACGACTTGGAAAACACGAAACGGATGAGCACGACAGCAAGTAACATCTTGGCACGTGCCACCAGTCTGAGACGCAAATCCACGGGAAAAATCTCCCCAACAACCGCCGGTTCTCCATTGGAAAATAGCAATACGGGGATGCCTTGGCGGAGCCAAGGCGTTAAGTATAGAAAGAATGAAGTCTCGGTGGACGTTATTGAGGACGTCAATCTGTTGATGTCCTCAGACGGGTCAATTATCAGGTCTTTTGTCGAGGGAACCATCATGATGAACTCAAAGCTCTCCGGCATGCCGGTCTGTTCATTTGGCCTGAGCCACGATGAGTCTGTTGACGAAGACACAGGCGAGTCGTCGGAACACGGATTCAAATCCAGCGAGTGCAACTTCCACCAGTGCGTGAGTTTGAAAGATTTTGACGAGGAGAATGTGATCAAATTCACCCCTCCGGACGGAGAGTTTAAGCTCATGAATTACAGAACCAACACGACGAAACTGCCATTCCACGTGTACATCTCTTCAGACAACATTCGCAGCTCCAAACTGCGCTTGGATCTCGAGTTGGTAGCCGATTTCCCAAAAGACAAAACTGCAAACAACGTTGTGGTGAAAATACCTGTTCCCCCAGGGACAATTGACACGAAGCTCACCGTGGACTTCGGCAAGGCCAAATACATGGGGGATGAGAACATTGTATCATGGCAGCTCAAAAAAGTGTCTGGAGGCTCTCGGTTCAAGCTGGGTGCTAACGTCGAGACCGTGTCGCAGCCCGCTCAGGTGGCTACTATGATCAACTGGTCCAAGTCGAAACCACCTGTCTCCTTGAACTTCAGCATTGAGTCGTACTCAGTGAGCGGCCACCATGTGCGTTTCCTAAAGGTCAGGGAACCTACGTCCAATTACAGTACCGTGAAGTGGGTGAAGTACGTTTCTCGGGCAAAAAGTTACGAGATCAGGGTGTAGCCAAAGAAAATATTTTTTCAGATCGCCATATATTGAAAAATAAAAGGTATATGTTTAAGTGCAATAAAATCTGTTCTTAAAATTCCGGGGAAAACATATCAGCTTCAAAAACAATTTTGAGTTTGATAATAACAGCAACAGGGGCAATGGAATCAACAAAGCAGAAGTATGATATGGAAGCGATTCTTTTCTGTGACTAGAAGTCAAAGAGTGCTTGAGTTCAAAGATCTGAATCCTGATGTCCTTATCAAGGCTTCACAAACAACAGCCAACATCGACGTTGACCGTCTTATCAAGAAGTTCCACCACATGGCCACAACACCCACACCTTACGGGAGTTTGAACGAATTTGTCAACTCCTTGGTAGATCAGCGAGACGGCGCGGAAGAGGTCACCATTGCCGACCATTTGAAGGTTTTCAACCCTCCTTCCAACAACAAAAGCCCCGACTCTTGGGACAGATTGGACGACAGAATACAGAAGATGTTGAACAAGAAAACAACAAACACAGCAATGCAAGAAAGACTCGAGAGAAAATCGAAACATCACGTTCTGATTGACCCTGTGACATCGTCGCCATACGTGAGATTGATTCGGGCTCTGAACTCGAGAAAACAATATGGGGAACCTGACAAGTATTTCGACGAAATCATCAGACACTACTCCGCTCTTCCACAACCAGGTGTACATTATCTGAATCCTCGGGATCTAGAGAGACTCATTGAGAAGTTGCTGTTAATGCGCAGCAATAGCTACATAAACGGCGATTTCGTGCTACGATTTCTGAAAGATTTGAACATATCTGGCATGAGATTAGACCCAAAAGAGCTGATAGAGTTTGTCAAGTCGCTAAAGGGAAACACGCCCAATCATGAGATTTACAAAGCCACTTATTTATCGTATCGCAACGAAACAGGAGCACGCAATTCCGACTTCTTCGATACATTTTTCAAATTGTCACTCAAAGATTGGTCTCAAAAGTTCACGCAGCTTGTTCTTAAAGACATGGTGGACGCACAAGTTGTCCCGACCAATTACACTTTACTGAATATGCTTAAATTGGCCCGTCGGACGCAAAACGAGGCCTTTGCTCTGGAACTAGTTGAGCTGATATCAGAGAGACATATTATACACGACAACACAGCTGCAGCACTGCTGAGGACTTTGCTGCAGTTCGATCAAATCCCGCTCGTCACCGCTCTCACAAAAAGCTATTTGTCTCATTGTGGGACCTCTGAAAGCATCACCAGCAATTTTGCATCTAAAATTAGAATCATTGACTCCTCGAGCGATAGTCAGCAGCTTTCGGGAATAATGTATCCATTGGTATTCAAAAAGGGGTTACTTCATGGTTTGCTGAAGAGGATGGACACAGAAGTCATGGATCGGTTGTCTCGCAGCTACCCAAAACTTTTGCAAGACTTGGATGGTGCAAAGATGTGAACTCGGCAAGAAAAAAAACGAAACTGAAGAAGCTGAAAATTATTGATTTATGCAGATGAATTTATAAAGCGGACGAAAGAGCATTCAGACACTGCAAAAGATACTTCTGAAACCCATAAACTATATCCGAAAGACTAAGCAAGTGTTTTGGTTGATAGCGGGCGAGAGAAACGCGAATTTTGGTGAGAGAAACGCGTCGAATAAGTGCGAAAAGACTACGCGGACTGAAAAGTACAGAGACCTTTGAGAGCGAGTGACGTGGATAAATTATTCTGTTAACCTAATCAATCATGTCTGAGCCAATCAAGAAGGGCAATATTGCGCAAGCTCCGACCCCACAGAACACGCCGGCTTCGGTGAGCGGCTCGTATCTCAAGAATGTGGCGCTTCCAACGATTCCGTCCACGATCAAGGAGGATGACGAGCTACACAAAAAATTGCTGGCAAACCCAGCAATTTTGTCGATGATCGAAGGCAAATTGAACACCCTTGTTGGAACCAACTCTGGATACGTCAAATCATTACCTCCAACCATTAGAAACAGAGTGTACGGTTTGAAGGCGTTGCAACAACTGCAATTCAAGCTGGAGGCCGAATTCCAGGCCGAATTGCTCGAGCTCGAGAAGAAGTACCACGCAAAATACGTTCCAATTTTTGAGAAGAGAAAGAAGGTGGTGACAGGTTCGTTGGAGCCAAGCTCGGAGGAAGTTGAGGAGGGACAGGCTCTGATGGAGGAGGATGAAGAAGACGAAGAAGAAGACGAGGAAGAAGAAGACGACAAGGAGGACATCAAGAAAGTCAAAGAAGAACTCGATGACACTTTAAAAGATGTCAAGGGTGTTCCTAGCTTTTGGTTCACTGCTTTGGAAAATCTTGCCCCTGTTGCTGATTTGATAAACGACAGGGATGCCGAAGCTCTTAACCACCTGATCGACATTAGAATGGAGTACCTGGATACACCAGGCTTCAAGCTTATTTTTGAGTTTGAGGGAAACGAGTTTTTCACCAACAGAGAGCTTGTCAAGTCGTATTACTACCAGAAGGAACTGGGATATTCGGGAGATTTCATCTACGATCATGCTGAAGGATGCGATATCAAGTGGGTTGACAACGAGCACAACGTGACTTTCGCTGTCGAGAAGAGAAAACAGAGGAATAAGCACACAAAGCAAGTGAGAACCATTGAGAAACTCACTCCTGTGGACTCGTTCTTCAATTTCTTCAGTCCTCCACAGGCGCCAAAAGCAGGCGATGAGGACGATGAGGAGCCAGAAGAGGACGATGAGGATGACGAAGAAGAAGGACTTGAGGAGAAGCTCCAGCTCGATTATGAGATTGGTGAGCTGATTAAAGACAAGCTCATTCCTAGAGCCATCGACTGGTTCACCGGGGATGCTCTGGAGTATGAGTATGGCAATGATGAGGATCTTGAGGAGTTTGACGAGGAAGAGGACGAGTTTGACGAAGATGAGGAGGAAGAGGACGATTCTGACGAGGACGGTGACTCCGACTCTGACGACGAAGGTGCTGACGCTGCTGCTGCCAAGACGCAGCCTGCAGAGTGTAAGCAGCAATGAGAAAAACTCACGTCTTTGCGAAACTCAACCACTCTTTTGTTTTCTGTACTTTTTCTAGCCATTTTGTTATATGTTTTTCCTTTATTTTTGTGAATTGATCAACATAAGTTTTAGTTGTTTTAAAATGGAAGACCATCTTCCATTTCTTGAAAAATATGTCTTAAAAAACGATCGCCTTTGCTGTCAATGAACCTCCAGAATGAGGAATCTGACTGGTAGTTGAACGGCTCGTCAGAAAAACAGTCACCTTTTTCGAGTTGCGTATAACCCGAATCTGGAAGCAGAGATGAATAGGACGACATCTCGGCTGCAGACGACACTCCTTGCTCTTTTCCAGCGGTCAATCCAAATGATTGGTATCTCAAGTAGTGGTCTATCCCTATGCTGCCTTCGACAAACACACCATTTTTGAGACAGTCTTCTTCGGCATCCTTAAGAGTGGATGACACACCTTCTTGCGAGCGAGCACTCTCCAGAGCGGCCATCACGGCTGCTACCATTTTTTCAAAAGCATCTCTGAAAACCCTAGCAGACTTCCAACGCTCCGCAAGCACATAGAGAATGCTCGAACATGCATTGATTGTATTGTACACTGCACGCTGACTCTTCCACTCCAGAACTTTCAGTCTGAGGTCCAGCCACACACAGTAAAGAAAGGAGATTCCAGAAACAAAACAACAATGCAGCGCAAGCCAGGTGTAGCTGAGTTTTCCACGGCTATGCATACTTTTATAGTTCAAGCAGACTGCCGATGACGACTGCGTGAACACCTTGAACCATTCGAGCAAACGCGGAGATGACTTCTCGCCTAGTTTAGAGATCTCGAGGATAACGGGTCGCAACAGCAGCAGCATAGAGTTGTGATACGAAATCAAGAACCAATTTTCAGTCTCAAATGTCGACATCGCCTGTGGTTTGACGGGGAAAGTCGACATCCATTCATTCAGCTCAAGCACAATATGGACTCGGGTCGCATCTTTGTCCTCCTCGGATTCCATCATCGGAATTGGCTTGTAGATGAAGCTGCAAATGTCCGACTGAATTCTCCGGAGCCTGATCACATGACAAGCCACTGCGGTCTCTTCAGTCTCTGCTGGAAACGGGACGTCGATGTCAATGTCTGATATTCCAAAAGGCCTACCCAGCACAAGTCCATTGATTCTTTCCATTCCGTACGCACACCAGAAGATCCTCGACTTGAGGTCGTCGAGTTTCTTGGTGGCTTCTGTCTCCTCATCTCTCCTGTTTCTGTAAGGCATTCGGTGGAGACCTAAAGCCACAGACGTTCTAATGGCCAGTCCAGTGGTCTGCCAAATCGAGGAGCCATCGGGCATCTTCTGAGAAAAGACAACCATCACCAGATACGCTTGAACGGTTCTGATATTTGTGGCCTCGATGATCGGCCCCGAATGCTCGAACGCTTTTTCGTAGTAAGTTCTAGTGTGTATTGCAGTAGAGCCTTTGGTCTTGAAGTCAAGCAGCTGGGCACTGATGGCAAAAATCATGTAGATGAAGAATTGCGGCTCGTGTAACTCTGAGTTGCGATGCATAATTTCGTCAAAACACCGCAGTACCCATTCCCAGTCGAGAAAGGGATATTGACATTGCACCGAGATTCGATACGCTTCGAGAAACGTCCTGGCTAGACTCAGCGACGGCTTAACAAATGGAGCCTCCACAACTAGTTCGTCGGCATGACTGCCCATATTTGGTCCAAAGTCTGACTGCTCGTGAGAATAGAAGTTGATGGATTGACTGATCACTTTGGCTATCGAGTACGCACTGCTGGCTCCGATGTATCTGGACTCTGCACCAACTCCCAGCGTTATATACCCAACTTCCAGGGCAAGATCTTTTTTGCAAGTGGCCGTTGGTGGACACAGTGGATGTCCCGAGTGGTTTGGTTGACTGCTAGTTGTAGAAGGTTGCTCTGCTTCAAGAGGCTTGTGGGTGGCCTCATATGCCGGGGGCAGATCGTTATTGTGAGACTGACAGCCCTCCTGCGTTGATCTGTCGGCCCGCAACTCATCAACCTCTGCTTTTAGCCTCGAAATCGTCTGCTCGAGCGTTTGGACGTAATCTCGGGGAATCTCTCTGCCAACTCGTGCGTCGAAAACAGTGCACTCGATGGACGCCGATTTGCACGAAGAACACTTGGGGAATTGTCCGTCACACTTCTTCCTCTTCTTTTTGCACGCACAACATGCCGTCATGCAATGCTTTCCACCTGAACGCCGCACTTTCCGACGTACTGACAGCACGCTGTTGGGAGCCACATTGACAGTGGGAGAGACAATGTACTCGGAGCTGTTCTCCCCGGAGCTATTCGATGGCTCACTCATACTCGGAACTCCCCTCAGTTCCTTCTGAAACCGGAAGTTTATCATCCCTTGCATTTTTTGCGCTCAAGATCAGCACAAACTGCGTTTTTCTTCAGTAAAAGACAGCTTCTCTTATCGGGGTTGGGTTTGATCTGTGTATTTTTTTTCAGCCTTTTGGCGAAAATATTAGCACTTCCTTATTAGGAAGTGATAAAACTTTCGCTGTAACTCTTATCGCCGATCTCAAATGCTGATAAGAAAAAAAAACGGCACATAAGAAGCCACACATAGGGATCAAAACCTTGAGCAATAAGTTGAGATTGAGTTTGCAATAATCGATCATACCATCAGCCTGTTTATGATTGATACCCCATCAAAATGTCGTACTATCCACCAAGAGACCAATTGAAGCCACTGGGAGCTCTTTGCATTGACTACACGGAGGACATCCACCGTCCCCCAGGAGACCCATTGAACGAACTCTCGTACTATTTTCCTGTGATCCATCAAAAGGTCCCCAATGCTACCCTTTGGCGAATCGTCGCTTCGGATAAGTTGCCTTCTGATCTAGTTGAATCCTTTGTCGAGGCCTGCAAGAAACTGGAAGAGAGAGGAGCCATTGGAATTATTACCACATGTGGATTTCTTGCTCAGGTCCAGCAAGTCCTGGCCAGCAAAATTAACATTCCAATTGCTACCAGTAGTCTCTTACAGATCCCATACGTCTTTGCCACCATGTCTCCGCAAAAGCATATTGGAGTTCTCACATTTGATGGCGAGACCCTCGGGGAACTCCATTTTCAAGGAGTTGGAGTGAGCGAAGACATGAAAAAAAGATTGACAGTCGTCGGGTCCCACGAGGATGGTCCTCTTCACCGGATCATACGAGATGGAGATCCATACATCATGGAGGAATTGATTGCCGAACTTGTTGATCTGGCCAAAGAAGCTTTGGCGAAAGACCCTAAGATTGGAGCTTTTGTCCTGGAATGCACACAAATGCCTCCTGCGGCAAGAGCAATACAAGAAATGTCTGGACTGCCTGTTTATGATGCGATCACCATGATTGACTGGTTTTACTCAGGCTTGAAGTCCAGATTCCTTCCGCCGGATGAATTGAAAGAGGAGGGACTCAAGAGGAAGAAGAGAAGCGAGAAGGAAGTCAGAAAGTGAAAGAGATGACCGACTCTATTTTGAGCCTGTAACATGGCTCTGCTTGACTACAACACCGTAAAAGTATAGTACTTGAATGCATTTCAATCTGAAGATATGTAACTATTTCACACCAATCCTCCTGCTGTATGGATTTTTGGCTCTAATAAGCTCTCCGTACTTGTAGAAGAAAAAAGGAATTGGAATCATGCCAAGGGCAATAAAACCAATTATGCTGGAGCCCCAATGAACTCCGACGTTTGTGAACAGCTGTTTGGCGAATAGCGGGAATGATGCTGCAAAAACAGACCGCAAAAACGTGTTTGCTGCAATAGCAGAAGCAGAGTATCTTGTGAACGCATCCACAAGATAATTGAGACATCCCTGGAAGATGGTAATGAAACCACATCCGATCAGCATTATCCCCACGCAGGGAACAATCCAGTGAATGTCTGAAGACGACGTCCAGCCAAAAATAAAGATTCCAACTGGCATCATCCAGCCAACGTACATAAGAATTGGGAATCTTTCTTCTGGAAGTGGCTTTCCGTTGTTTTGGTCCACCAATTTGCCGTATTTGTTAGCCCAAAGCATGTTCAAAACACACCCACCCAAAACCCCCACAAATAGTGAGATATTTGGCAGCGTTGATGTTGTTCCTTCCCAACCTCTGGTGAGAGTAAATGCCTCTGGCATTGTCGTTATGATAAGATAAAAGACGCCATAAACGTAACTAGCAAATAATGCCAGAACAAAAATAATTGGCGTGGCAAGCATGGCAAATGGTCTCACCAGATGAATGGAAATGAGCTCATGAGTGTCCAACCTTGATGTTTCTTGTGCAGAATGGATACCCCAGCTGCGAGACACAAACCTTGCCTTTTTAGCTTGCCAGGACAGGATGACGGGCTCGAATGTTTCGTCTAGAGTGAAGAGTGCAACAGAAACTAGTGCCAGATCCACAAGACCAATGAACCAAAGTGGAATTCTCCAGGCCTCATGACTTGAGTTGCTGTGCATCAGAAGAGAACTGATAGTAGGTCCAAAGGCAGCACCGTTGATAACGAGACAAGCGTAAAAAGCAAATGCAGAGCCCCGTTGTGATGGTCTCCACGTGTCAGCAAGAACACCACCAGCTGAAACAATTGGTGCCCCTGCAAAAAAGCCGGCAAAGAATCTGGTAACCATGATTCCAGCGACATTGTAGGATATTGAAGTAGCGAAGGTGATCAGAGCAGACAGGAACAGTGGCAAAAGAACACCGATTTTACGTCCATAGACCTCAGACATTGGAGCAAACACCATGGGACCAAAAGCAATCCCCAGTATGTACAGCGTAGTCCCCAGAAGCGACACCTCACGGCTGATACCGAAATTGTTCTTCATGAGAATAGGAAACAGAGACGGCGACATTGTAGTCGAATTAAATTGGGCAGCAAAGGTGATGGCACCGTACATGACTGTGTGGTAGAGCTTCTTGTTGACAGGCCAATTGATTGGTTTTGAGAGACTGTCGGGGCAAAATTTGATCAAAAGTTCCTCATCTAAGAGAAAATCCTTCTCAAGATCATGCTCTTTGAGCGAGTGCGAATCCGCACTAACATCTGGGCTGCTCATGTCAACTTCTTTTCCTACCCATGGGGTCTCAGTTAGATCTGTGTGCTTGACAGTAACCACGTACTTTTAAGAGTTTTCCAAACGGCTATCAGCCATCATGAGTTTGGCGATCCCCGCCCCGGAAAAACTCAATATAGTTTCGGCCAGTTACGAGATTTCCCAAAATGGCAGGCCGTCTTCTTACGCAATAAGCACCACTCTCCACGCGAAAAATCTTATCAGTTCTGATAACGGAGGAAATGCCCAGATAGGATCAAGATGTGAAAACACACACGAAACCAGCAGTTCTGCAATCCTATTTAAACGCAGGAATTGTCTTGTTTCCGAACCAAGCTTAACTGGCTCAGCCATATACATTCACAAACATAATGGCTGGCACAAATTCGCAAGAAGAAAAGGGTGATTACACCGTGGAACTCAACGATGCCAGCGACCTCGATCACATTCTCTCGGTCGTTGTTTCGCTCGATGGCAGACAAATCCACGTTCGTGATGACAACGCTGATGCCGCTTTAAAATACTCCGAGGAAACCAAAGGATTGGAGCTGGATCCTGCGTTCGAGCGCAAAATGTTGAGGAAGATCGATTTCTGGATCTTGCCTCTAATTGTCTTACTGATGTCCTGTCAATTGATGGACAAAACTACAAACTCGTATGCTGCAGTCATGGGCCTCAAGACCAGTTTGGGAATGCAAACTGGAGATGTTTACAGCTGGGTTGGTAGTTCGTTTTACTTCGGTTACCTGGTGTTCTCATATCCTGCCAACAGACTCTTGCAAAGATTCCCGCTGTCCAAGACTTTGTCTACCGCCGTGATTATCTGGGGAATTGTGCTCATGTGTCACGCAGCATGCAAATCGGCGGCGCCATTCCTTGTTTGTCGTGTTATATTGGGAGCTTTTGAAGGCTTTATGAACCCAGCATACATTATGCTCACTTCCCAGTGGTATAAGAAGGAGGAACAATTTCTAAGAACCTGTATTTGGTTCGGATTCCAAGGCTTTGGTACTCTTTTGGGGGCTGGAATTGCCTATGGATTGGCCACAAATAGAACTGGAAATCATGAGCTTGCATCCTGGAGACTGCTCTACATCATTACTGGTATCATCACTATCTTCCTTGGTGTTGTTTCCCTTGTCCACATTCCTGACATGCCTGTCAAGGCTTGGTTTTTGAACGACTTGGAAAAGAAGTACGCGGTCGAGAGAATCAGGAATAACCAACAGGGTTTCGGAAACAGAAGATTCAAGATGAGTCAATTCATTGAAGCTTTCACTGACATCACCTCGTACATCTTCTTCTTCTACGGCATGTCATACGCAATTCCTAACGGTGGATTTACAAACTTTGGAACGATTCTTCTGAACGGAGACTTTGGATTTTCTTCAACGAAGTCGATCCTGATGGGTATGCCAGGTGGTGGTATTGATATCGTTATTCCATTCTTGGTTGGTATTCTCGACATGAAGCTTTTCAAACACACCCGTTTGGTCTCTATGATTATCGTGAACACACTGACTATTATTGGAATGTGTTTGTTGAACTTCACTCACCACAAAGGCTCGAGACTGACTGGTTACTACAGTTTCTACATGGCCACTGCATGCATTGCAGGAATCTCCAGTTTGATTTCTTCGAACGTGGCTGGCCACACCAAGAAAGCTACAGTGAGCTCTATTTTCCTTGTTGGATACTGCGTGGGTAACATTGTGGGTCCACAAACGTTCCGTACTGATCAGGCTCCATCATACACAGGTGCCAAAGTTGCAATGTTGGTTTCTTTCATTGTTGGAACAATCATGATGGTTGCTCTTCTTCTCATTTACAGAAAGAGAAATTACGAAAAAGACAAGAAACGGGCCGAGCTTGGAGATAGCTATACTGTCCCGGACAATGTTGCTTTCGCTGATTTGACAGACAAGGAGAACCCAGAATTTAGATACTCGCTTTAGATAGTTTCGCCCATAATTTACAACACGATGAAACATACGATAAGAGGCATGTAAGACATAATCTGTTAAGCGGGTTTTCCGAGTTTTCCCCCCCCCCCCCTCCATTTAGCTTATCTCCAGGATATCGGCTCGAAAGACTTGGACCGATCGTAATTGACAAATTATTCCGACCTTTTGTCGAAAATATTCGACCTGTCCCGATATGGAAATTCTGAAAGATTAAATTCTCGATAAAGGTTTTCGGTCGATGATGAGATCGCAAAGACACGGCTTCCTCGAAAGGAAAATGGGCCGATTCCCTATAGCAGGGCAGCGATAAAAGGATCCCAAACTCTTTCAAGATCCAATTGTCTGTTCTCGTGTCAATACCAACACATCAAGATGCCACCGAACAAAAACGAGAAGATCATTGTAATAGGAGCTGGAGTCTTTGGATTGTCCACTGCGTACTCTTTTCTTAGACAAGGCTATCAAAATGTTCACATATTTGACAAAACCAACTACAAAGATCTCGAATACAGCTATTTCAAAGGCTGTGACAGTCCCTCGTCGGATATGAACAAGATCTTCCGGGCCGCGTATGGAGAACAGGTTCACTATCAAAAAATGGCCATGAACAGCAGGGACGTCTTCTTGAAATGGAACGAGATGATCAAGGAGGAAAATTTCGAAGGTGGAGAGCCAATCTATCTGAACACGGGAAACATTCACTTGACTGACCAGAAAGAGTTACCTCCTTTTGAAATTGCCACTCTGGAGTCTATGCCAGACAATACCATTGCAATTGCGAAACCCGATGCTCATGACCGCATAATGAAGACATGCTTGCATCCTAGTGCTATCGATCCGTTCAACGCAAAGGAGAACGGAAAACACCTTCAAGGACTTCTTGATACTGCCGGTGGACTCATAATTGCCGACAAATGCTGCAGATGGGTCCTTGAACTTTGTACCCGCATCGGAGGATCTGCATTTGTTCAGCATTTGGGTCCTGCAATTGGAGAAGTTGATCAGATATTGACGGAGCAGGGATCGAAGACAAAGAAGTGTGTCGGAATTAGAACAAAAGATGGAACGGAGCATAGAGCGAAGCTGGTCATCGCAGCTTGTGGTCCATGGCTTCCCCAAGTTGTTCCTGAGACCGGTGAAAAGATTGAGGCAACTGGAGGAACTGTCACCATAACTAAGATTACAGACCCTGCTGCTCTGGAGAAATACCACCAGGACAGGTTTCCAACTTGGACCTACAAGGTGAGAGACGGGGCTATGGGAGGTCTATACGGCTTCCCTATCAGAAACGGGTACATGAAGATTGGCTACCGTGGTTTGAAATGGACAAACCCTCAGGGTCCAATTAACTCTGCAGTGAAAACCGCATACACAGAGGAATCAGAGAAGAATGTTCCTCTTTTTGGACTACAGTTGATCAAACAGTTCATCAAGGACAACATACCGGAAATCTCCAAGATAAACATGACTCGGTTGTGTTGGTACGGAGACTCCGAAGATAACGATTTTTTGGTCTCGTATCTTCCACATTACGAAGATAATTCTTTGTTTGTGATTGGTGGAGACTCTGGTCATGGGTTCATGATGTTTGGCAGTTTGGGCGACGTGGTTCTTGACATTGTGAACAAGCGTGGAGATCCATTCTTGGAACATTTGTTTAGTTGGGGAAGAGAAAGAGAAAAGCTCAACCAGATCAACAAGGGTTTGGCAGATCCACGGGCTTTGCAAAACCAGAAAATGGCAACCAGTGATGATTGGGTCATTGATGAGCTGTCAGAGCTGGAGAAGCTGAAGCTTTGAGCTGGGTTTGAGAGGGAGTGCCTAAATTTGTGTATATGCGTAATTTTTATCAATTTAGAGACTCCAAGAAGTACAGCAAGAACGCTTCAACTGCTGCAATTTCGTAGGCTTCCTACTGGCTGTGGCTTTATCGATAACAGCTTTGAACCAATCAAATTACTAGTTGCTTCCAATATACTTTTAGGAGTATTCTAATTAATTTTGATACCAATTGTCATTACCACCTGCAATAGGTAGAGTATTATGACCAGTATTTGTTATGAATTGGTCTTTTTTCTGGAAGCTCCACGAGTCCTTGTTCCTCTTTGAGTTTGAATTGGACGACTTTGAGCAACTCGTAAATCAGCGAGAGGACAGGGGTCTCAACATTCAACTCTTTGGCGACTCTCAGTAGGTTACCCAGAATCACCTCCAGCTCAATTGGATTACCTTTCTTCACATCAACTCTCATGGAGGGCTCAAACCAGTCTCCATCGTCAGAATGAACGACCAAGTTGATCACGTCCTCAGGCAAAACGACTCCATCAGCCTTGGCGACTTTGATCACCTCCCTCATAGCGGGGATGGCAACAGCTTCCAGACCACCAGAATACTCCAATCTGCCGGTATCAACTCCAGTCAAGGCACAAACCGTGTTCAAACATGCGTTGTAGACTAGTTTTCTGTACCTGTACCACTTAGCATCAGGGAAGTAAGTACAATTGTTTTTCTCGTTGCTGTAGATCGAAATAAATTCTTTAGTTTTTTCTTCCTGGTACTCCTTGCTCAAGTTTGGGTTCTCAAAATAGCTGACAAGACTCTTATCGAGCTGAGTCTGGTTGATCACACCACCATGATTATGCGATCCAATGTGAGAAACTCCGGAGATACACACATTATTCGGAAACATCTCGATAAAAGGTCTTCCGAGGTCAAAACCGTTTTGCATGAGAACAATTGTAGTCTTTCCAGGAGTGATAACTGGCGCAGCCAACTCCTCGGGCTTAACGATGTCAGGAAGACACTTGGTAGAGATCACCACGAAGTCGTACACAGTCCCCAACTCAGCTGCCGCCTCAACGTTCGGATAAATGTTCTGCGGTTTCCAGCCTCTGATAGTTCCGTACTCATTGGAATTGATATCCCATCCTTTCTCGATGACTCTGCTGTAGTCTCTTCTGACCACGACAGAAAGATTAGATTTTCCAACGTAATCAATTCCGTAGGAAACAATAGTTCCAACGCCACCGGTTCCGATTAGCAAAACGTTATACTTCGACATGATAAATGCTATTGATTCCAAAAGCCTTATTTCTCGCCGCTATTTGATCTAAACGCACACATATATATAGGTCTATCGATGCCCGTATCGAGATCGTTGCTTATCGCACTACCAGCGAAAAGTTTCGGGATGCTGATTCGGGAAATCGCTTTCTGCGATTAGCAGATCGATAAATCTCGCACTTCTCGCCGCATCGATAGACGCGTCGATTTCTCTGGGAAACGAGGACTGAAAAAAAACCGAGGATCAGCAACAATTCACCAGCCACAAGTATTTGGCAGAAGTGGAAAACGTGTTTGGAAGACTGGGAGATGGGCAATAATGCTAGAATGGGAATTGTCTCACAGCCTAAAGGGATTCTTGGAGAGGCGAACCTTCATTTTCTCTCCCACAGAACCACAGCCTCGAATCTTGCTGTATCTCTTTATCAGGAGGCACATCTGCGCCACCAAAAATACCAAGAAAAGTGGCGCATGCAACGTGCTGTTTCTTATTTCTCGTAATAATCTTGCAGAAAGAAAATTGACTTATGCGCTAATCTTTGATATTATTGGTCTTGTGCGTGACAACAAACAAACACATAAGCTTACACCTCACGAGAGTCATTCCAGCTGTTTGCAAGTCTCATACCTGAGAAACAGTTTTGTAAGTGCGACCTGCCAATTGCATCGTTGATTATGTTTTGATTGCCTCTGATGCATCGATGAACGTGATTACCCGAGCTGATATTATGAAATCTTTTTTTACTAACAACAGCCGAAGCAGAACAACTCGAATTATCCACACTTGATGCCTTTCACACCGTTCCCCCGAGGTGTAGTATCATCTAGAAACGCGTCTCCCGTATATAAGAGCCTATTTGCTCTGGTTTCTCTCATACCCAACCTCTCCAATGCGTTGCCGATCGATCCCCGAAACCTCGTGATCCGCTCAATCATGCACACCACCAAAGCCCACCACGAACCTCTCACAGACGCAGAGTTTTACATGTACATGCTGGCGTCTATCATGTTGGTCCTCCTGGGTGGTGTTTTTGCTGGCCTGACCCTGGGTTTGATGGGCCAGGACGAAGTTTACTTGAAAGTGATGGCCGACTCTGGAACTCCGAGTGAGAAAAAGTCTGCCAGCGAAGTTTTGAAGCTCATTCAGCGCGGAAAGCATTGGGTTCTGGTCACTTTGCTTCTGTCCAACGTGATCACCAACGAAACTTTACCCGTCATTCTCGACAGATTTCTCGGTGGTGGATTTGCTGCAGTCTTTTCGGCCACTATTTCCATTGTCATTTTTGGTGAAATCATCCCGCAATCCGTCTGCGTTAGATACGGACTCCAGCTGGGCGCATATTTTGCTCCGTTTGTTCTGGTGTTGATGTATTTGATGTACCCTGTTGCCTACCCAGTTTCGTGTCTTTTGGACTACATTCTTGGCCAGGACCACGGAACCGTGTACAAGAAGAGCGGTCTCAAGACGCTGGTTACCCTGCACAAAACCATGGGAGTTGAGCGTTTGAACCAGGACGAGGTGACCATCATCAGCGCCGTTTTGGACCTCAAGGCAAAACCCGTTTGTGATATTATGACTCCAATGGATAAAGTGTACACAATGCCGTCAGATAGAATTCTGGACGAGGAAACTGTTGAGGAAATCTTCAACGCGGGATTCTCAAGAATCCCTATCCACCTTCCTGGCGAGCCAACCAACTTTGTCGGTATGCTTTTGGTGAGAATCCTGATCAGTTACGACCCTGAGGACGCGCTGCCGGTCTCGTCGTTTCCTCTGGCCACCCTACCGGAAACTTCTCTGGAGACGTCGTGTTTGAACATTCTCAACTACTTCCAGGAAGGTAAGTCGCACATGGTTGTCGTGAGCACATCTCCCGGAATGGACACGGGAGCTGTCGGTGTGTTGACGTTGGAAGATGTGATCGAGGAGTTGATTGGCGAGGAGATCATTGACGAGAGTGACGTTTACGTCGACCTCAACAGGAGCATCAAGAGAAGCAATCCGGGACCGCTTTCCAAGAGAAACGTCACGACGTACCTCCACAGTCTGTACAACTCCCGCTCTGCCTCGCAGATATCGCACCAGCGCACTGGATCGACGCCGCAGGTGCCGTACTATCCAAAGAGACGCAGTATTGACTCCCAAGTTTCCGATGGTCCTGACGATCTTTTCACACCACCACCAAACGCTGTCCAGAGCAACATTCCTTTGCCCGCTCCAACTCCCCAGCATCTTATCAATTCAACAATAGCCAACGGAATGAAGCCATCGAATCTCGCGGTGAATCCGCTTCAAACCACAAATACCCATGTCAAGATTAAGAAACAGCCACAATTGAACGTGGCCGCTGCCGACTCCGCGGTCGATTCGCCAGACTACGGCTCCGTCCACCAGACAGAAGCCGAGGCGTTTGTCCATGGTGTCTATGAGAACCTTGAGCGACAGAGCGACAACAACAGCGAGACAACTTCTCACCAGGAACGTTCTTTGAGACATGGTTCTGTGTCTGTGGTTAGCCCGGCAGTTCGCAAACAGTTTATGCTTCCGACAGAGAAACTTGCAAGAAACTCTGTCGATCTGTCGGACGCAAAGAACACTTTCTCGGTGAGCACCGTACCCGTTCCAATGCCGCGGAATCTCAATTCGTCCACCATCACGCTGCGCACGCAGAACGAGAGCCCTTCCAGCGACACAATGATATCGGCACAGTCCATCAAGAGCACGTCGGGGCTCATCGAGAACATCGTGAGTGTCCGCGGAGTCAATAAGACAATCATTGAGGAGAGCAACACTGACTCTATCAACGTCGCGTCGGCACTGAGCTCCAGCCACAGCGACGAACTGGCTCTCGACGCGGAAAACGAGCCGTTTATCTCACGCGACGGCCCCGCAAAGCGCACCCGTCGGGAATCCAAACGTTTCTGGGATTGGGGAGGGTGAAAAGCTACATCTCCGAGAAACAGCGCCTTTAAATCGTATTACAAATAGCTCAATGTTACTCTTATCAGCATACAAGTGGCCAATTAGGGCTCAGTCACGTAATAATGCCCCACAAATTCGGCGTTCCCATCACCAGCGACAGTAAAAGCTTCTAATGCTGTTTTCCTGCTTTGCTCGGCGCAGACGACTTCAGCCGTTGCACTGCCCGGTTTGAGAGTCTTTTTTTTGTTTAGGCTGATTTGAGCGGAAATTGCTGTGTCTAAACCCATTCCAACGGGCTCCGGAGTCTGTAATTATATACACCAGCAAGCAATTTGCAGCGTTTGGGTTCATTTTTTTGGCTGCAATTCACTCAAAATGTCTTCCCTGAATGCTGTTCCGAACAGCATGGCTGGCACGGCCGCCAGCGCTTCCGCCGCCGCGGCGCCCGCCGAGCCGGCACAGCCTCGGCAACAGCAGCCTGCCGGACCCAAGATCGTGGTGGAAAGAAACCAGTCGTCGTCGTCTCTGCACTCACATAGCAGCGGGAGCGGTGCCAGCCATGTTTTGTCAAAATTGTTCAAAAGATCTTCCAATAAGTCGGCCAAATCAGGCAAGTCCACGGGCTCGGTGTACTCACCACAGGGCTCTCAGACCCCGGGAACGCCGAACCTCACGCCACGGGTCAGCAACGTGAGCGGATATTCCACCACTGAGTCGATGGAGTCGAGCGTTTTGCCTTTGCCCGGTGCTCCGGCGCAGCCGGCCAGTGGCGGATCTGCCAGCTCCAGATTGCGACTCAAACGGTTTTTCAAGCCCATCCAGCAGAACCACCAGCGGGCCAAGGAGCACCGCGAGCAGATCCACAATGTGATCAACAACAAATTGAACCAGCTCAAAATCGGCGGCAACTCGTCGACACCGTCGCTTCTCGGACGGAATCACTATCGTCGAAACGAGGATCTTGGCGTGAACGACAAAGTGGCTCTTGAGAACAATGCCGAAAAAGAACAGATGGAGAAAAGGGCTGTGCGCAATCTGATTTCGCCGTACGGAGTGATACCGGACTCGGAGGACGAGAAGTATCTGCTTGGAGAAGGTGCCGGTGGGTCTGTCTTGATTGTCAAAAGACCCTCGGATAATCAGATCTTTGCAATCAAGAAGTTCCGCACACAGTCTTCCAAAGAATCGGACTACGACTACCAGAAAAAGGTGCAGAAAGAGTACGATCTGTGTGCGGATTTGGACCACGAGAACGTGATCCGTGCGTACGATCTGTTGAACGAGAACAATCTGTTTGTGATGGTGATGGAGTACGGCCAATACGATTTCTTCACGATTGTGATGGGTGGAGTCATGTCGAAACATGAGATCTTCTGCTACTTCCGCCAGATGGTCAACGGCGTGGGATACCTGCACTCGAGGGGTATCGCACACCGGGATCTCAAGCTTGATAACTGCGTCGTGACTTCAGACGGGATCTTGAAACTGATTGATTTTGGCTCGGCCGTGCGATTCTGCGCTCCAGATCTGTTGGGAGATCAGGACCAGGTCGATAGGTCGCTGATTAAGGCCAAGGGAGTCGTCGGCTCGGATCCATACCTGGCTCCAGAGTGTCTGGCTCTCTCGGTGTACGATCCCCGCCCCGTGGACGTTTGGTCCCTCGCGATCATCTTCTGCTGCATGGTTTTGCGCCGGTTTCCGTGGAAAATTCCTAAAACGAGCGACCAGTCCTACAGCGCATTCATATCCGAGGGCTCGGAGACCGTGGATGAGAACGGCCGCAAGAAGATCACCGGGGCCGGACGGTTGCTGCGACTGCTGCCGTCGCAATCCCGAGACCTCATTGGCCGGATGTTGGTTTTGAAGCCACAGAACAGAGCACAGATTGCGGAAGTGGATGCGGATCCGTTTGTGCAGTCGATCGAGGCGTGCAAAGGGACAATGACAGAGAAGCCAAAAGACCACACACACCATTTGATTACAGAGGAAGATCTGGAAAAGCTCGAGGCAGAGAGGAAAAAACTCAACAGCGTTGCACAGAAATTGGGATAGGATGTACATAGCAAGGGAGGGGTCACACCCGTGTGAATCTACATGGTTTGGACTTATCATTAAATGACGTGGAAGCAGAAGTGAGAGAACAGTTGTCATTGATGATCGTTCGTGTTAAAGAGCCTTTATGAGATGTACCATATAAAATTCTGCATTGGAGAATCATGACGAGCGGCCCGTTTTCACCAACCATGATCATAAATCATTGAGACAGACTCTCCGTTATTAATCCTTCTAATCGCCTCGGAAAAGATTCTCGACACGTCCAGAACAACCATAGCTCCGCCAAACTCGGCAAAATGCTCGTCCTGGTCCACCGTGTTGGTCACAATGATCTTGTCGATGGCCGAGCACTTCAGCTTTCTAGCAGCCTCCCCGCTCAGAATCCCGTGCGTGATCAAAGCATAAACGTACCGACATCCCTGGTCCTTCAGAAGCTTTGCTGCGCGGGTGATTGTGCCCGCTGTGTCCACCAGATCGTCAATTAGCACACAGGTCTTGTCCTGAACGTCTCCTACCAGCATTGTTGTCGCTACGTACTGCTCCGAGGCGGCAGTTGTCGTTCCAAGTCCACTTATAGACGCACACGACGGCGACTGGTGAATTGGAACACTGTTAAGACTGGAAGTTGATGGATTCAAATGGCTCATCACCTCGGCTGAGAAGCCTGGTTCCTCAGGAACAATTTTGTGTCTGCGTTCCTTGTGAATGAGCGCAAACGGAAGTCCGAGCGAGTCGGCGATTGCTGTGGATCTCTTGGCCCCTCCAGCGTCGGGAGACACTATCACGCACTCTTTGAAATCGGGTATGTAGTTTTTGATGTAATGCTGGAAAAGCGGCTTCGAATACAGGTTGTCGACCGGGATGTCAAAAAAACCTTGGAACTGCGGATCGTGCAGGTCCATCGTGATAATGTGATTGGCTCCTGCAGACGTCAAGAGATTTGCCACAAGCGTTCCGGACTGTGCAATCCATGACTTGTAGTTGCTCACGTTCGAGATCGACGCGTCGTTTGTCGCAATTGACTGCGGCTGCGTCTGGGACGACGCAGACTTTGCCAAGGGGTTCAAAGGCGACGGAGATACAATACCGGAGCTGGCCTTGAGACTCGGAACATCCTTCAAAGTCGGGTCAATCGCCGTGGTATGGATACTGTTCCGTGAAAGTGGTCGCGGCGAAGGTGCAACGCTGTCAAGAGGGTTGTAAGCGCCCCGAGAATGGTGTGCAGAAACAGATGGAGCCCCACGCTTGCTCATCGGTGATTCCGCCTGTCTCGAGTAGAAGAAAAGCGGACAAACCGCAGTGATTCTCTTAGCAGACGCCATTTTACAGGCAGAAATCATGATCAAAAGCTGCATGAAATTGTCATTCACATGGCCAGAGCCTGACTGAATGATGAAAACATCCTTGTCCCTCACGGAATCACCGAACTGCACCGACGTCTCTCCGTTTGCAAAGTTGTTCAGCTGAACTTGACCCTTGGATAGTCCCAGGTTTCTGCAAATCCGGTCCGTAAGATCCGGGTTGGACGACCCAGAAAACACAATGATGTCTCTCATGGCCAAGAGATAGAAGAGTTGGTCGTTTTAGAGGAACGGCGCTATTGCTTCGACGTCACCTGGAGATGAAGATTCTTTGGTCAAAAGCTGCAAAATTTTGACCGCAATTTGTGCCCAGGCGGCCAAGCGGGAAAGCGTCGATCGACGCGACAAAATTATAGATGAGCTCTCATCCGGAGATTGGAGTACTCATTTTACTCGCAAACTCGCGTGATATTGTTTCTTGACTAGCGATGTAGTATATGGACGACTACACATTGCATGCTGTGACTGCCGAGTTCAAATGCTCGTCAAATAACCGGCATCGAATCGGCATCCCCATTTGGTAGAACGGATTTTTAAGCACATAACCGCAATAGTAACCGTATATCTTGTCGTAGAGAGCACCGATGTTCAGATCATTCATATCGGTTGATGTAAACAATATGATTTTGAGTCCCGTGACGGTTTGATTGACAGAGATCTTGAAGTCAGACGTTTCCACCACACGCAGCCCGGATCTGTTCGAGTTTAAAAGCAGCTTGGATTTCTGGTAGTTCTCCGAAGCATCTGGCGGAGTCAGTTTGGACGCCAGGGCATGCACACCATGTAGCGTACTTGCGATCACAAGATAGTCATTTGATTTCTGTTTTTTGATGGGCGAGTTTACCACTTTGAAGTCTTTCTGGTATAGGAGAGATCCTGATGAGGATGTGATGTAGATTGAGTAGAGAGCCATTGTGTAGTGGACTTGTAAGAGGACGGAAACGAGGGACACCTTCCAGGTTCTCTCTTCAGGATAAATAAATAAAAAGCCAGTTCGAGCTTTTTTCCTCCTCGTTCTTCTACCAAATCGACGCGACTATCGACGCAGATCAAATGTGCATCAGTTTCAAAATTACGGAAGAGGCCTTTCACTATACATAGCTCAAAGAAGACCCCCTCTATGCCTCTTCTGCTTGTCCCTATAGACCCGATAAGCCAACAGGCAAATGTACCCCAGAACGACAAGGAGCACGGTGTAGAGACAGAACTTCACAAATTTCCAGATGAGACCGAAAAACCAGCCAACGACGCCACGTTCATCGTTGTAAAGTTCCACGTTTCTCTCCTTGGCTCTTCTTTCAGCCTGTTTGAGTCTGTTGACTGATTTCCTGCTTCTCGTTGGACGTCTTTTTGGAATTCTGCGGTGTCGTCTCTTGGCCGCTTTCTCACCGCTAGACTTCTTCTCTGGCTCTCTAGCTTCTTCTGCGCGTGCCTCTTGATCCTGTTTCTCAATCTGGTCTGAAAGAGCGTCGATCGACTTGATCGAGTTTCCCTGTGCGTCCTTCAGCGAGTTGATTCTGACATTATAGAGATCGACGTTGTGGAAGAGCTCACCGGTTTCAGCGCTGATACCAAAGTACGGAGTCTGCGGGATGATGTCGCTGCCCAGCTCCTCAGAGCTGAAACAGTTCTTCCAGTTTCCGTTACCAAGAACGTCAAAGTCTAGCTGGAAGTACCCAGAGCTTCTCAGATAGATCAATCTCATCTTGGATCTTCCGTTCTTCACGTTGTAGATTCTGTGCAGGGGACAACTTCCAATCTGCGAAGTGTAACCGTCGTCGTGCTTCACGTACTTTCCTGGTTGGCCGTCATTAGGCTGGATCGACACACGTGGGAACGTAGTAGCAGACTTCGGCTGTCTTCTCCTGGCCTGTGAGTTCTTGAACGTGTCCAGGATGATCGCCAATCCGTGGTAATCGCTCTGCATTCCAAACAAATCACCCTGGTTCAGCGGTTGCGATGTGAGCCAGAACGCAAGACCGTCTCCGATCAGCGAAAGTCTCGTCTGCTCGCCGTGGACTGCAAATTCAACCTCGATTTCGTACGAGTCCGAGTCGGCCAAGGAGATCGGGAGGTTTGAAAAAATGTAACCGACCGAGTTTGGCACCTCTGAAACCAGTCTGATGTGGTCAGAGTCTCTGTCGATCACCATGTTCCCACCATTGTCGTAGTTGAAAAACGACAGGGTCGACGGATTCACAAATGGTTTTTGGAAGTTCAGGTAATTGATCGGGGTTCGCACAATCTCGTGGTCATCAATCAGCTCCTGGACGTACTCGCCCATCGATTCAAGCTCCTCATCGCGCCCTTCATTTTCCTGAGTCTCCGACGAGCCTCCGGTGGAGAAAAAGATCTTGTAGAAAATAAACAAGAACAAAAGACCCAGACCCAGCTTGGATCTAGGTCCCAGACTTCTCCCCACACGGACAGCCCTCGACTTCAGCGAGCGCGAGTTGCCGTATCCGTACCCGATGTCCATGGCAATGGAATTTGATGCGACAATCAACGAAGGTAGTGGATTAACGTGCAAAAATAAATTTATTTATGCCCGAAATCTTCGTGGGGTCGAACTTTGGAAACTTCGCTCAAGTTTTTTTTTGGAACTTTTTTTTTCTCGAATCGACGGAGACTTGGCACGTCGAACGACGCGTCGATCGGTGATTAGATGATGCAAATTAGGTAGGAAGTACGTACTCTAGACACCCTAATAGTCGTAGCTCATGTATGAGGAACAGCTGTTTCTCACGCTCATGATGCTCAGCATGCTCAAGTCATCATCAGGGTTGCACAAACTGTCCATTTTGAGCTCAGACCTGTGTATTAAAACCTCAATGTTTTCCGACGTCGAAGATTCGGACGAGGATTCCACTGCTCGTGGCTCGCGCTCTTTGCCAGCGTCTGGCTTGTTTCCCAGAATGCGTTTGAAAATGCCCCCTGGGAGCTTCCTTTTACCCTGCGTAGAAGGCTGTGGCGATTTCTGTCCGAATCCGCACTTGGTACAGTATCCGCACTCTCTCTTTTCTGCGGGATTCTCTAGTAACGGCAGACCAATAATGTAGTTTGTTTCTGTCTCCAAGTTCTCGATGCCCGAGTTTTCTCTGCTGCGCATCTTGTTGAGCTGGACGTGGTCCACCGGAACGGAGCACAGCCCCAACAGATGGCTCTGAGCCTCGGCAGAGTCTATTCTAGTGTCCACAGAGAGCGGACCTTCTTCAGTCAACTTCGAACACTTCAGAATATCTTCCCGGAAATCCAACAGACTTCCTCTCTCCCACGGATTCAGCTTGAGGTACTTGCACAGGATCTCAAAGATCTCTTTGGATATGGGCAGGATCTTCATAAGCACGCCTGGATCCGCCACAAACGCCTTGAACGTGTTGTCCTGGAGCGAGGCCTTGAGCCATGGGTTTCTTATCGAGATCAGGTTGATCAGAATGATCGCCAAAGACCAGACGTCTCCGGCCTCCGTTGGAAACTTGACGTTCTCGTGCAGACCCTCAGAGGACGCGTGTGTGAGTCTCTCGAGATGAATCGAATGCGAATCCTTAGAGTTGAATCCCTGACAGAAATTCTGGATTCTTTCCGGAGACATGTAGTAGCTCGAGCCACAGCAAACGTTGGACTCGATCAACTTATCCTGCAGCGCGAGGCCGAAATCGGCCAGGATTAGCTTCGTTCCGTTTTCGGCAACAAGAACGTTCTCGGGCTTCAAATCGCAGTGATAAACGTGCTTCGAATGACAGTAATTGATCGCGTCAATCAGCTGGATGAACACAGACTTGATGAGATAGGGGTCTTCTTTGTAGCGCTGTTGGTCGACAATCGTTGCGAAAAGATCACCATCGGGATAATAATCCATCACCACAAACAGAGCCGGTTTGCAGTCGTAAACCTTGTACAGAGAAAGAATGTTTGGGTGTTTGTGCACCTTCAATTGCAGACTGATCTCTTTGAGTATCTTGCACCGAACGCCATATTTCTCAATTAGATCCAGACTCAGCAAATTGGCAGCCAGCGTTCCATTGTTCTGCAATGCCTGGATCAACAGCTCGTGCTCCAGAGCTTGGAGCCGCTCCTTGCTGTTCTTGCCGTTGCTTGTCTGGTCCTTAAGAATCACCTTGATCGCATACGTCTTACCGGTGTAGAGATGTCGTGCGCAGTAAACCACGCCGTAGGAACCAGCGCCAATCTTACGTTGCAACTGGTATTTGTTGTTGAGTATTATGTTTGTCAGATCCCTCATGTTTGCAGAGTGGAGTTCAGAGTGCAATCTTGCTACTGATTTAGCAGATTACTTCCGTTATATACAGGCAGAGATCACTTAACGCAACCTTGACCCCTCGTTGCACATTCAGCCGTTTCGATAGACACAATCCATCCAAAACCGCACCATTCCTATTGTGCGTGTCAAATACCGCATGCACGCTGGCATAGACCCTCTCTTAAACTGCGCACCCGGGGGTGACCGATCTTTCCATCACAGGAAAAAATCAGCAGATTTCTCGAATGGCACCACCTGATTTTCCCATACGGAACGAGGCGCGAATTATCCGTGGGGAGCTGGCCGCGAAGTTGTTAGCCAAGGCTAGCGCAGTGAGACGAGGCGCCCAATATTCTGCCAGACTCAGTGAGCTGGTTGCTTGTTTCAGCGTGGCGGAGTAGCCTTCACGCACCTCGTACTATTCACCGGGGTCATCGCGCTCGCACCCCACGGTCCCCGCAAACATGGCGGTGTGCAAGGCACGTGACCTGATGATCGGTTAATGTCGCGCGCTGGTCACGTGGATGACCCTGCAGGAACAGACGAGCTAGCCGACGGCGAACGACGCGTTATTCACCGCGCGCTCAGCGTAGCGACTTTGTTATGCGTTCACGTGACCGCATCAACACTTCTAATTTTTCTGTGTATTCACCTCTAGTCTTTGTGTTGTCCTTGAGTAGTCGATTCCCCCACACCATGGTCACAAATACAGACTTCCGAATACAGGACATCACCAATCCCGGTCTGCTTGTCTTCAAGGACACCGAAAGCTTCCTCAAATCCACTCTGGTACCTTTCAAACCGTCGTCTTTGGTGAACGCGTCAGAAGCAAAACAGGTGACATTGCTGGACCGCGACGTGTTGTTCCAGATCACCGAAATCCGCAACATCAAGATGCCTGTTTTGACGTACATCGAAGATCTCACGGAGATGATCGACTTCAACGAAGGGTTTTATGATCGACAGTCTAAATCGCGTGGCCCGAGACAGAGGGTGATTAGATCGGCTGACGTGGAGACCACAAGCAACGAGCACGGCACGTCCGCCACAGACACGCGTCAGAATCATTCAGATTCCAGTCTCTATCGCCTGACATTGCAGGACTCAAGCGGGAACCTCTCATACGCCTTTGAAATCGAGCCTCTTGGCTTCCTTCGACTCAATTTGAACCTGTATCCAATTGCACTAGGTTCCAAACTGCTGGTCAAGAAGGGAACCACCCTCATCTTCTGCTCGGTCATGCAGCTGACATCGAAAATGTGCAAATTCTACGGCGGAGAGATCGCAGGCTTGAACCATGACCTCCCACGAAGGGAGCTGGCCAAGTTCAAGCAGGAACTTAACTACACGGGATGAATACACAGTGTTCGATGGGATTGCAATTATCTGTGAATCAACTACACACTTCTCCCCTAATCGTCCAACAGAAGCTCCCAAAGCGCCTGCTCGTCCGGAAACTCGTGGTGGATGACACTCACCAGGTAGTATCCGTCAAGCACACTTTGGATCAGCTCGTGTGACTGCGTCTTTTTTGGATACAACAGCTGCCACTCTCTCCAGATGCTGAACGCCTCGTCACTCCAGGCTTTGAAGGACTCCTCCTCGATGATGGTGGTCTGAACAATCTCTCTATCTGGGAAAACTCCCCACGTGACACAGTTGCTATTCTGGCTCGTCATGTTGGATGAGTAGTATCCCTTGTTGTCGGAGACGTAGTAGCTCACGCTGTGGCTTCCGATGAGCTTGGCCAACAGCGCTTCCCAGTCCTTCTTCGGGACAAACATCTCAACGTAGGCCTTCTGATACACGTATCCGTTCTTCGGCCCCCACCCAAAGATCTTGTCGTCCGACTTGCAGCAATTCGTGGCTGGCTGCGACGACACAGTGAAGTACGAGAGCTCGTTCAATCTGATCAACTCCTCCTGGATCAATGCTGTTTCCGGGTTCAATCCCAGATCAGACCACGGAAGACAGTCGATCTTCCTGCTCAAATAGTTAATGAAAATCTTGGAAATGTCCTTCAGACTCTTTGGATGTCCCCACAGCTCGTATGCCCGGGCCGAGGTCAGTTTCAACGACGGACCGTATCCGTCAATTTCTCCGTACGCCGGCGACCGTGAATCTCCAAATCTACCATTCGGGAAATCGTCCCAGGTGGCATCCTTTCCGAGACTGCCCTCACCCGACGAGATCGAGATGATGGTCTTGAGTTGCGACGCGGAGCTTCTGCGCCGGCCCTGTGTCATCTTGCTGGCGTGAACCGCGTCCTTTGGCGAGTCCACAATGATCTGGTTGTTTACCTGGCGGAATCTCCGTGCATAGGCGGCCCGTTTGGCTGTTGTGGTGGTCTCGTCAATGTCCTCATCTGAAATCCCGTCCTCCTCTACTTGCTGCTGCTCCTGCATCTCCAACACCTTCGACAGAACGTCTGAGCCGTTGATGATCTGCGCAATCGACTTCTCCAGATTCAGCGTGTAGAAGTGGAAACCCCTCACACGGCCGTCAGTCTTGGCGTAGACTTCAGAGATCATCTCGGACAAGATCGAAACACCAATCTCCTTCACCTTGTCGTCGTCGTAACGGATCTCCTCTGGGAATCGATCTAGAGTTGATTGCGGAATCGACGCGTGCGACAGTTTCGAAGCCCGCTGGAATATGCTGTATCCGTTGATCGGCATCAAACCAGGCAAAATCAGTAAATCTTTGTTGTTGATTGCGTCCTGCGACCGCACAAGCTGCTCGTACTCCACAAACTTGGATGTGTCGTAAAACAGCTGCGTCACAAGGAAATCCGCACCAGCGTTCACTTTCTCCACCAAATACGGAATGTCTTTGAGCGGATCCTGCTCGCTGGCGTCGGATCCCTCCACATGGCCCTCAGGATACCCAGCAACACCAACACAGAAGTAGTCGCCGTGTTCCTGTCTGATGTACTTCACCAGATCTACGGCGTACTTGAACTCGCCGCCTTCTTCAACTTCGATACCATCCCGCGGAGGATCACCTCTCAGCGCGAGAATGTTGCGGATGCCGCAGGATTTGGCCTGATCTAAAGCGTCGTCAATGATCTTTTTCGAGCTGTTGGTGCAGGTTAAATGCAGACACGTGGTGAGCCCCAGTTCCTTCTGGCACGTGGCGGCAAGATCCAGAGTCTTCTGGGCCGTGGAGCCGCCCGCACCCCACGTAACCGTCACAAAGAGCGGACCCAGCAGCGACATTCTGCTGAGTCTCGCATACAGATTGCGCAGGCCATTCTCGGTTTTTGGCGGAAAGAATTCGAGCGAGAAGAACGGTTCCTTATCGCCCAGAGACTTGACTTTCTCGGTCAGCTTGATCGACATCGCGTGCTTGCAGACAATTTTAGCTCGGCAGGACGAATTGTTTGTGCCTGGTCTGTGCTCGAAAGCTGCTGTCCGAAGAGTCATTTCTTTGACTTTGTTGCGAACGATGAAATATTTTTCTGTGAGAGACTTTCGACGCCGATCGACGCGCACGTCGAATCAATAGAATATTACAATACAAATCACAGGGCAATCCAAGTCCTTCTCTACAGAGCCGCCAATGCCGTCAACATGTCCGAGTCGCTGTTTGTGGACGACGAATCTGAAACAGAGCGCACCGCTCAGTCAGAACTGACTGAGTTGCTCATAAAAGAGGCCCAGGAAGATGAAAAGAGCCAAGGCAACGAGCTTCTTCCCAACAGCCTCCACAAGCAAATGGAGATCAACCTCACTCTCAATCTCGATTACCAGCATCAGATTGTGCAGGAATTGCTTGCGGAAGATGGACTTGTAATTATGGGCCGTGGTCTTGCACTCGACGCCATTGTGTCTAATCTGCTCCACATCATGAGTCTCTCAGTGATTGAGGACAAGAAGTCGCTCATTCTTCTGGTGAATGCTACAGACTTTGAAAACTACAAGATAGGCGAGCAATTGCGCGAGCTATCGTGGCTTGATGAAGATGCGCAGAGACCCACGTTTCTCTCGATCAGTGGCGACCCAACGACGCTTGAAAAGCGGAGAAAGCTGTATGAGAAGGGAGGTATATTGTCGGTTTCCAATCGGATTCTGGTGACCGATCTACTCGGCGAGATAATAGACGCCAACATGATCACCGGAATGGTTGTTTTACACGCCGAGAAGATCAAAGAGTACTCCAGCGAGCGCTTTGTGATCAATTTGTATCGCCGCAAAAACAAATGGGGGTTTACCAAAGCGTTTTCCGACGAGCCAGAGAGTCTTGCTATCGGATTTCAGCCTCTCTACACAAAGTTGAAGTATCTGAGACTAGAAAGAGCCATGCTGTGGCCGAGATTCCACGTTGATGTCACCAATTCTCTCCGATCCATCAAATCCGGCAGCAAAGTCACCGAAGTGAACGTGCAACTGTCCAAATACATGCTGAAAATCCAGACAGGACTCATGGCCTGTATTGAGGCATGCATTGGGGAACTCCGAAGACATAACCCTGAATTGTCAACCGAATACTGGTCAATGGAAAATGCACTGGATGAGAATTTTGTCAGATCCATAAGAGCGACATTGGATCCTTCATGGCATCGGGTCTCGTACACCAGCAAACAAATAATATATGAGCTTGCGAATCTGAAAACACTGCTTTTGCATTTGTTTTCATTGGACTCTGTTCAGTTTTATCAAGAGCTGGCTAGTATTGTTGAAGCGAACAAGCCCTCGATTACCAACAGAAACAAAGCAATGGCTCCTTGGTTGCTACTGGATGAGGCAATGACTGTCATCTCTTGTGCAAAGGCGAGGGTCTTTGACCGAATAAAGGACTCAGATGCAGATGAAGACAATGAAACCACATATTTACTGGAAGAGCTCCCAAAATGGGAGCAACTGGCCCACATTTTGGACGAAATAAATGAGGACAAGCAGCTCTCGGACAGTTCAGAAGACGGTCCAATATTAATCATGTGTTCTTCCATGCATGTGTGCAGCCAGCTTCGCAACTTCCTCACCATATTCAAGGAATATCAGCATGGCAACACCAAGAGTTTTAGTGCAAGAAAGATGATGGTGAAACTTTTGAGACAACATCTGAACTGGAAAAAAGAAGCCGGCAATAGAGCGTTGAAGATTCAAAAAGAGCTGAATACGCCTGTAAATCCTGTTGCCAAACCTCAGGATGGCACCGGTGATGACGAAGAGCTCGCTATTTCCAAAACATTCGTGAGGGGCAGAGTGCCGGTCACCAAGAGACGGAGAATGCGCGGAGGATCCACAATGGTCTCATACAACAAGATGCTGAGTAAATCGGACGATGGAGGCAACATAGATGTTGATGAGAACCTGGTAAAGTTGCTGGAGGAAGAGGTGGCAGACGAAAGTGACCGAGAAGATGGGGATTTCAATGACGATAATTACGAAGAAGAAGAAGAGAAAGATTTATTCGAGTCGTTCTTGCAAGGAATTGAGGAAACGCCTGAAGTGGAAGAGATCAGTTCTGACAAGAAAACGTTTGGTCTGATGTATGAGTATGTGCCACGGTCAGATCAGATTATCATTGAAAAATTTGACAGCAAGTCTAATGATTTGATGCTGGAGGAAATAATGCCGTCATACATCATTCTCTATGAGCCAAACTTGTCTTTCATCAGAAAAGTGGAGATCTACCAGTCGATGCGCCATACCAATCCGGCCAAATGTTTCTTCATGTACTATGGAGGTTCCATCGAGGAACAACTATATTTGAATTCCATCAAGCAGGAGAAAGATGCTTTTACAAGGCTCATTAGAGAAAAATCGTCTCTTCCGAAAACTTTCATCACCGACGAGGAAGAAGCTGCAAAGTTCTTGACGGAAACACCAACAGTGAACACGAGAATTGCCGGTGGAAATCCTTTGCAAGTGAAAAACAAGGTCATAGTGGATGTCAGAGAGTTCCGCTCTCAACTACCGTTTCTCTGCCATCTCGCTGCTCTGGATGTTATTCCTTGTATGCTCACTGTCGGAGATTACATTTTATCACCCAAGGTGTGTATAGAAAGGAAGTCCATTCCCGACTTGATCGGCTCGCTAAAGAGTGGAAGATTGTACCAGCAGTGTGAGCAGATGTTCAGATATTATGAGCTCCCCACCTTATTGATTGAGTTCGAAGAAGGAAAATCGTTTTCCTTGGAACCATTTGCGACCTACAGAGATGGAAGACCGAAAGGTGGAACAAGCACTGTCTCAGCCACCACAGGGTTTCAACAGGACTTGCAACTCAAATTAATGATGCTTTTGGTTTCATTTCCTACGTTAAAAATCATCTGGTCGAGCTCTCCATTCGAGACTGCAAAAGTGTTCAGAGAGCTGAAGATGAATCAAGATGAGCCAGACGTCAACAAGTCCATTAACGCCGGTGTCAATCCCATGTTTGACAAGGAAACCTATTTCAACGACACAGCGATCGACATGATACAAAACATCCCCGGAATCAGCTCTGTCAACTGCCATTTGATCATCAACAAAGTCAAAAATATCAAGGAGCTGAGCAAAATGACCGAGAAAGAGCTTGCACCGCTCGTCGGAAACGACGCAGCAATAAAGATCGTCGGGTTTTTCAAGCGCAACATTTGACTTTACGAGGGTGGGTACTATAACGACATCAATATATGATCAACAAATAATTGGCGTAGAAGTCTTTATTTCGAAAGGTTTTTCAATCTCACAACCAGTCTGGTTGATTCAACTGCTTGAATGGATATTTCTTGCGGCAAACTTGGCGTCATCAGAGCACCCAGGATCGACTCATCCGCAGGAAAAATCTTAGGAGTCAGGTTCAATTGTGCCACTTCCTCTTTGGTGGATTCGTTGGAAACCGCGTAATCCAGCGCTCTCTCAAGCAAAGAGTTAACAAGCTCCAAACACTTACCTGAGATATGGACGTAAATGATTTTGTTCTCGTAGTTGGTCTTGGCATAGATGGCAGCAAAGATGAAAGCCAATTTCAAAAGCCCACATCCAACAAGTTCCGGGGAGACCAAAAACTTGAGCGCAAGATTTTTGTCAAACTGGCTGTCTTCCAAGAACTCGGACAGGATCAGACAACTCAACAGGACTTGCAGACAGCTCGGGAGCTTGTCATTGAAGGGCTCTATACCTTCGTGAAGTACATCCAAGGGAACGATCGAAATTAGATAACCGAATGTTCTTGTAATCAAGTCTCCGTCCCTCAGATTCTGTGTGCCCAAGTAGAGTTTTTGAAGATAGACAACCTCAGCGTCTTTCTCATCACCTGTGATAATTGCACCCAAGTGGTTCTTGTTCGTGTTTGATCCACACAGCAGTTTTGAGATGACATCGATCGAGTGCAGCTGGTATTTACCAAGCGTCGAATCGTATCTTGGAATGTACAGGCCTGCACTTTTTTCCTCCTCTTCCAAATCGACACCAAAAGAGAGACACAAAGCCAAAATCATGAATGCTTCTTTTGTGCTCCGGAGCTCAATGGCGTGCGCAACGTTCACAAGTGTCATCAGCGTGTCTTTCATCAAACACAGTTTTTTTCTAGACAACACAAAGGCGTCTTGTTTTGTTGCGATAGCATAGATTAGCGCACTGATATGGTCAAGGAACCCTTGATGAGAGGCCAACACGTTGTTGTTGAACACATTTTCAGAGTTGCTAACAAAGGATAAGTTGCGCAAAATCATGGATATCGTATTCAGCTCTTCCACCAGCATTAACTGTCTGTTACGGTACGTGTTTGCATGAATATTAGTAATCAAGTCCTCGGCCTCGATTTTGCAATCATGTAGCAGTCCCAGATAAGAGGGAAGGGAGAATGACTCAACCATGCGGAAGTCATTCGAATCAAATGAGAGTGGCGTGTCAGACATCTCGGTGTCCTCGTTGTCAATCCCATCAAATATCTGAGTTTCATCAACCTCGATGTTATCATCATCTTCCAAAACATCGTCGACTGCCTTGGAGGTGAAAGAATCAATGGTAATGACTTTATCACTAGCATCAGAGAACTCATTTTTGTATTTGTCGAAAATTTCGTCGATCCTTGATCTTTTGATATCTGATGGGACTGCATCAATCTTGTCATCTTCGGTGTTCCGACTGTAGTTCTCAGAGACGAGCATGTCGATGATGTTGACTGAGAGTTGGCAAAGGGAATCCAACAAGTTCATGCACTCACTCAAAGGTATTGTCAGACTAGGATCTGTCGAGACAATCAAAAGAACATTCAAAGCCACATTGATTTCAGCATCAATGTTGGATGCAAGCGAAAGCGAAAGAGAGTTTATGTCGATCTTTCCCAGCTCAGGAACGTACAAGAACACTGGTTTGAGATGGTCCAGCTGTTCTCCGTAAGCGTTTAGTGCCTTCAGATCAACACCACCTGTCTTTTCCACAAGCTTATGATGCGGCACATAGTTTCGTAAAAAGTCCGGAGTGAACGGCTTGATCGGCTGTCTCTGTTGTTGGGTTTGAGATTGCGACTGCTGGGGCTGAGGCTGTTGAGAAGGAGGTGGGGCAGGTTGCATCTGCCCTTGAATCTGCGTGTTGACCTGACCTGGCGTTCCTCTAGAAACAGACATGTCTGCTGGGGAAGAAACAGAGCTTGACGCTGTTGCTGGCCCGCTCTTCGATGATTCCAGAGTCTGCTGAGAAACTCCCTGAGCGTTTTGGAAAGGAGTAGTAGGAGTCTTCATTGGCGGCTGAAAACTTGGAGCAGGAGAGGCTGCTGTGGACTGATTGATTGGAGCATGCTGGAACTGGTTTGGTGTCGGCATGGAACTGCCTTGTGGGCCTGATTGGGAGGATTGCTTCTGCATCTGCTGTTGCTGCATCATCTGACCTTCCAGCTGTTGCTTTCTGGCCGACAGCTCCTTCATTCCGTCGGCAGTGTTAGCGTACAACTCGAAAGGAAGCAGGTTTTTGTGGTACATTTGAACAAATTCTCTGAGCAGCTGGTGATTGTCTGATGGGATACCAAACTTACTGGCCACGGCCAAAATCTTTTTGGACTTCAGCACATGATTAAAGCCTCCAAACTTAGACATAACGGCATAAATCAGGAACAGATTCATCTTTTTGTCTCCAATAACAGGATATCTGTCAGCCAGAGGAGTTCCGTTGCGGCTCATAAAGTCCTCCAACAATCTAATGAAGCTGTACTGCTGCTGAAGTTGAGCTTGCAACTGTCTTTGCTGAGGCTGTTGCTGAGGCTGTTGCTGAGGCTGTTGCTGAGGCTGTTGTTGTGGCTGTTGTTGTTGCTGCTGCTGTTGCTGCTGCTGAGGCTGATTTTGAGGTGGAGGCTGCTGCTGTTGCATCTGTGGGAATTGCTGGCTCTGAAATTGGATGTTGGATCCTCCCAACTGTATTGAGTGTTGGGAGCCGGGATTCACGTGTTGCGCAGCTCTTGGGGCGCTGTTCGGAGGCTGAGCCTGATGCTTTCCCTGAATCGGCTGTTGGTAGAGTTGCTGGCTTTGCATTTGCTGCTGCTGTTGTTGCTGTTGCTGTTGCTGTTGCTGTTGTTGCTGTTGCTGTTGCTGTTGCTGTTGCTGTTGCTGTTGTTGTTGTTGCCTAAAGATATGCTGCTGTTGTTGCATGAGATGTTCCTGATAGCTCTGGTCAATCACGGGCGGGTTGAATTTGCTAACCTGTGCAGGTATATTTTGTGGCTGTTTCGAACCCTTCAAATCCGCCTCGGACAGCGAGACATTGGGCTGACGAGGAGTCACCGTGCTGGAGTACGGACTCTGCACCACAGAAGCGGGAGAATGCTGCTGCATCTGCTGTCTTTTGATCTGCTCCATGATAGTGGAAGGATTTGGAGCGTTGCTGCTGACCGTTGACGCAGCACCTTCGAAAATCTGCGAAGGGAAGGATTCAAATTTCTGTGATTGCTGCTGTTGTGGCGATTGTGACGGTTGCTGGTCAAACCCAACACCGAAAAAGTCGTCAGTGCTGGCAGAGCCGTTGTTGAAGTTATCCATTGAGGGATTGCGGCTCGACTGCGGTTGCGGATGTTGCTGTCGTTGTGGACCCGCACTTCCCAATTGAACGTCCGGCATTGTTGCCGCGTCTGGGAACGTGAGAAACGCCATTTCGTCATCGTTGGAGCCGGGGCCCAGATGTTCGTTTAGCCAGTACTGATCGTTGCTCATGGTTTCAGCTGGGACCTTCGCCTCAAACTAGCAAAATCAGTTTCCTGTATACCAATCACAAGACAAGACAAAAGGTACACTTTCTTCAGTGCTGATCAGAACTCAATATAGTGCTATTTTGTGCCTGAAGCGAGTCTTGTTTAGTTACTTTTATTTATCTACTCTCTACAGCTTTCGCGAGGCTTGTATAAAAATTAATTCATTGGGACACGGCCGGGTAACACAACATAGATAATATCGTACATGCATTCAATCACCAGTCTATCGCGAGCCGTCTCACCAGAACTGGTACCACGATTTGCGGCGCAACTCCTTCTGCAGATTTCGGTAGTATTCGTACTCGTTCCAGCACGAACGGTCTCCGAAATTGCACCCGGCCATGTTGACCAGAAAGTCTCTGTCCCTCGCGTTGTAGAAGAACTGTGGATCGTCTTTCTGGTCCGCACATGCTCCAGGAGGGAAGCTGTTGATTGCACGCAGCGGAACAAACCCGACACGCTCCCTGATCCACGCCTGGGTCCGATACAGAGTCTCCAGACAGTCCTGTTCCTTGTGTTCCCAGACCATGTGCATCTGCTCGTACTGAACCGGGTCCCACCACAGGTCCAGCAGCAGGTCTGTCCACGCGGACCGCCTGAGCAGAAACGAGCCGAGGTTGAAACCACCGCAATCCTGAGCGAGAATCATATCCACCGGCGAGGTTTCCGTATCCACGTAGGGCAAATCCGTGGGCAAGTCCAGCGGATTCAGGTAGTTTAGACTTCGATACGTCTTTTTCTCGAGGTCCTTGAGCAAATAATCTTCAAGAGAGATCTGGGGCTCCATGATAAACGTGTGCAGATCGAGCCACCAGAACCATTCTGCCGTCGGATACTGTCTCATGGTTTGTTTGAGAATGTCGGCCTTTTCCCAGCCCTCTCGCCACTCGTGGCTGTATCTGCGCTTGAGTGCCGTGTCTTTGATTGTGAGCACATAGCCGTGTTTATTGGCGTACTCCCGTTTGTTGGAGATGGACGACCGCTCCACGGACCACTCCTGCGGCGTTTTCCAGCGCTGAACACCTCCTCCCTCATTTGCCGCCAGTATTATCACGATCTTGGGGTCTCTCGAGTGGAAATGCGGAACAAACGGTGCCATAGTGAACACCGACAGGAAAACGAGCGTCACCAGAGCAGTGATCAGTTTCTTGTGTCTCAGTATGGAGGCTCTGATGTTTGACAATGACAGCATCGAGCGCCACGAGATTCGTCTGTTTGAAGGCTTCAGGGTCTTGGAGTATGGAAGTTCGTCCTCTTTCTCCCCGTCTCCGTACGTCGTTCTCGATCGACTCGACATGCTGGCATATAGAAATGGGCGTCTGCAAGATGTTCAATTATGCGAGCAGCCACCAAGGCACCGAAAAAATGACGCAAGACACCGGTATGATGGTAGAAATGGGCGAGAGTATGTGCCTGGCGAAAGATCAAGACTTGCGTCTTTGTTATTGTCTTATGTTTGCATTCGAGATGAAATTATAAAAATAAATTCGCGACGCGTCGATCATCGCAGACAAAAACAGGGGCCTAGCTAAAGCTTTCCTCAACCTCCTCGTGCTACCTGGCTGCGCTCCGGTTGCCCGGTCCACCCAGTCCGCCCGGTCCACCGTGCCCGACTGCTCCATTTGTCCCGCTCAAAAGCTCCTCTAACAAATCGTCAAACTCCTCGTTTTTGAACAAATCCGTAGTCCCGTCCAGAAGTCCCATGTGCACGTTGGGGGAATCGTCGTGCTCGGAGCCGTCGTGGCTAGCAGACGCCGTGGATCCGGCTACAAAAGACGCGTTTCGTGCGGGAAAGACCGAATTGACGCCACCCAGAAGATTGAACTCGTCGAAAAGTTTCATCTCCTTGAGCCCTTTCACCTCGGTGATGTCTGTTGGGTCGCTGATCAGCCCAAGCCAATCAAACTCTGTCTCTCCCGTGCGGGGGGCTTCTAATGTGGCGTCTGCGGAACTCTCTGTATCCACGATGGGCCCTGGTGGCCCTGACACCCTCCTCTCCTTCTCCTTCTCCTTCTCCTCCTTACTGGCGTTCTCACCCTCCTTGCTGTTATCCTCCCCGATCCCCCCATACCAGTTCAATTCCTCGCGCTCCCTCGGAATAAAACTAGAATAGTTCCGCGTGTACATCTGGTACGGTCTGAAAGCCTGCAGCATTTTCTGTCTAGCCTTCATCGGCTCTTCCTCCGAGCAAAACAGCTTCGACTCAATGCTATTTTGAACGCTCCGCTGAACACGACTAATCAGCAACGACTGCAAGTCGCTGCTTTCTTTTCTTGCGGAAGAACCCGAATCTTCGGGGTTCAAAATCGACGTGATCAGCCGCATTCGCTTGTCCTCGTTCGTGCAAAACTGGTTCACCGCGTAGTCCACCATTTCGCCGTAGGTGCACCGGTTGCGGAACAGCTTAAGATACCGTCTGTTGGTCTGCAGACACCGTTTGGCAGTGCTGGAAATGCTGGGCGAGCTGTTAGACGTCTGAAACAGCATGGTGAACGAGCTCGAGAGCAGAAACTGCAAATATCCAATGGGACACGACGCGATGTAGCTTTCGTCCTCAAACATGATCTTGCACATCTGCGTAATCATGTACGCGCAGTGAAACACGAGTCCCCACGACGAGTCCAGCGAGTGCCGCTCGTCGCTTGCAGAGTACACGACTTGCGACCGCTTCAATAGGTTGATCCGGTGGATCGTCATGAGCATCAGATAGTAGTACAGCGTCATGAACGCGCTGTGTTTGTTGTGTGTGCTCGGGTCGTCCAGCTTGAACTTGAGATCGGGTGGTAAGTTTTCAAACCATTTGGTGATTAAAATGTCGCCGTGGCTCACGTCCGTGAGAATCGTCACTTTGTCGCCGCTGCGGCCTTTCCAGCTCTGCCGGCACGAAATTTCAATCAGCTCTGCAACACGAATGAAGTTGCGCACGTAAGCATACGTCTTCTCGGGCTCCTCCTCGTCCTGGAACGTTTTAGGCGTCACCATCGTCACGCTGAAGTCGTTTTTGTTGATCAGACACGGTCCGCCCTGCCAGAAAGACATCATCCGATCCTTGATAAACAGATACCACCAGATCCGTCTGTACATGTTTCGCTCGTATATTGACAATGACGGGTTCTCCTTGTAGATCGAGTAGCCCTGAGCGATCTGGATCGCCAGTTTCGTCCAGTACGTCGAGTTCTGGTAATTCGGGATCGGAATCAAGTCCGGCAGAAACGAAAACAAAACCACAGCCTGGATCAACGGAATCGGATCGTACTCTGCCGACGCATCGTACAGTGCTTTAGCCCGCTTGAACAGGATCTTGGTGATCTTGAGCTGGTTCTCTCGCTGGCTCTCGCTGCTATTTGGCTCCACGTGCACTGCAGAACCCACCGCAAGCACGGCCTGAATCAGCAAAATCGAGGGCGGGTTTTTCAAGTCCGCGTACTCGCGGTAGAACCGTGCGCGTTCAATTAGCCTGTGGTCGCCGTTGATCTTGTCGAAGTAGGTATCCACGTATTTCCAACACAGCTGCGGACTCGGAAGGTCGAAACAGCCCAATTGGCTCAGACTCTGCAAATCAATGTCGTCCACAATCACCTCTTTGCCCATAACACCTTTGTACAGTCTTGACATCACCTCGTTCACGCCAGGGTAGTAGATGAAGTTGGTCATGTAGTACTCGGGCCGGATCCGGGCCTTGATGAAGTTCTTTGCCGGCAGCTTGATGGCGTGTAATTCCTCGTTCTGCTGCGCAAAGTACACAATCGAGTCTGTCTTCTTCCGCCGCTTGTGGTAGTAGCATTGCGCGTCCAGGTTGATCTCCTTGCAGTTGGTGCACGGCGAGCCGACAGTGGCAATATCGCACTTTATCTTGCGCCGGTGACAGATCTGGCACGCGTGCGCAAGTCTGCGCTTGGCAGCACCGGACTCGGCCGTCGACGAGTCGCCGTCGGCATTGGGCGGGGAAATGTTCATAAGGCGGGGGGCGGAGGGGGGCAGTAAAAAATGACAATATGATTCCCGGCAGCTTCTAGCAATCTTTTTTCTCTCTTCACGAAATCAGAAATAAGATAGCACAATTTTCACAGTCCAAATCTCGATAAGATTTGACAGTTAGTTCGCTGGACAAAATATACGTTTTATTGCTATTTTCGAGCCAAATCACCGAAATTACTTCAACCATACACAACATCTTGTTAGCTTCTCTGCCATCGCTATATATCATACGTTTTTCGGAAAGATGTCACATTCATGCCGGGCTTCACCTTGTCGATCAGATCTCTCCTATCCATGGCCAAAAACGCCCTCTTCAACGTCTCGATCAGGCTCGTCGACTGGTTCCCCTCGTTCGCCACAACACCGTTCTCGCCTTCCACCTCGTGCATGCTCAGCCCCGTCAAAAGATGCTCCACCGCGTCTCGGTACATCCCCATGTTGATAAATGAAACACCCAGGTTATATCTGGCTCGCACAAAGTTCGGGTTCAGCTGCAACGCCCGCGAGTACGCCTCGATCGCCTGCTCCGGCTTGTTCGAGTTCGCCAGCGACGCTCCGAGCCGGTTCCACGCAAGAGCGTCGCCCGGATCGTGCGTGATGGCCGCCTGGAAACAGTCCATCGTCTTGTCGTACTCCTCCATCGAGTAGAACAGCACTCCCAAACCCGTCTGAACCTCTGCGTCCATGTTCGCGCCGTCCGGCGACAGCTGCGCAGCCTTGATGAACAGCTCGGTCACCCGTTTGTTCAACGAAAACCGGTCGTCCGCCTGGATCTCCGGGTTCGCCCGTCTCGCCCGTTCCGCAACCTCAGGATACTTGGTCTCGATCCACCGTTCAAGGGTCGCGAACGCAGCGTTGTCGTATCCCTCGTTGATATACGAGATCGCCAGCGTCATCAAAGCAACTGTGTTCTGCGGAGAAAGCTCCAGACACTTTTCCAAAGCGGCAATGCCAGCCAACTCCTTCTCGTTCTGCGTTTGAACCTGGCCAAGCCGCAACCAAGCGTCCACGTGACCGGGCATCTGCTCCACAGCAGCCTCAAACGCCAGCGCAGCCTCGCTAAGTTTCGCCCCGCTCTCCATCAGCTTAATTCCGATCTCGTATGCGTCCGGGTTGTTCTTGAATTGGTTGTTCTGCTCAAACTTGTATTCTCCATAGTTCATTCTCGTCTGCGCGTACTTCTCAAAATCTTTCTCCCATTGCGCCTGGAACTCGTCGTTGCTCAGCATATTGTCCGCGTACGTGTCCTGGATCTTGTCCCAAACCTGGTCAAACGCACCCTCCTGGCTCTCCAGCTGCGTTTCGGTGCTCTCCATCGCAGCAGCCTGCTCCATCTCCTTGAAAGACTCCTCCCAATCGGCCGTCGACATCACATCGGCTTGATGTGCGTTCTGCTGTGTGTTTTGCTGCAAATTATGCACATTCATCCCCATCCGTCCCATTAGCATCCCACCACCGCTCATCGGCCCCATCATCCGTGGCATCGCACGCATCGCCTGGGGCTGCGATTGGGCCGCCGCTTGCGGCGCATGTGTCTGCTGCTGATGGCCAGCAAACTCGCTGGACCACCCAGATTGGCTTGTTTGCGAAGCCTGTGGAGCCATAGACATCGCCTGTGGCGTCTGCATCTGTGGACCTACCGTCTGATGACCCATGGCCTGCGGCCCGCCAATCACGTTGAGCTCCTCAGCCATCGGCCGAAAATCAAACGGCGTCTGTTTCGGGTCCATGAACCGCTGCATGTGCATCCGTTCCTGCTCGTTCATGATCACCTGCTCCCGGAGCTGGCCCCGTTGAGGCCCGGTCTCCGCCACTCCGTTCCGCACGCTTTGCTCGAGCGTCGTATCATGCTGCGTCTGTTTGCTGAATTGCGCTAGCGGATTCGCACTCGCCGCACACTCGGATCCTCCGCCTATAAACGACATTATTCAGCCAGCAGAGTAATATTGATTCCAACGATGAGTGAATCAGCTCAGCTTATATACGGACTGGAAGTAGTCTCTTTGATGGCGCCGGCAAAAGTTTCCAAATGCGACGGCGGGGAAAACTCGACGCGTCGACGCGTCGAAAAAAATATTACAGAGATCTCCTTATGGTAGCAGCAGCCAGAAACCCAATCACTACTTCTAAAAGTTCGTTTATCACTCATTTCTGAAAAACACAGTTTAATGGCCGCTTCGCCAGGCTCCCTTGCCTTTCTCTTCCTTCTTCCCTCCCCCCTCCCTAGTAGTACGGTCCCTGCAGATCAAACACCTCTTGCAACGTCAACCTCGCATAGCTCAATATATTCCGCACCAACAACGCCTGGTGGTTGGTGTCCTTCTGGATCGAGCGAATCACGTACGCGCACCGCGCGGCAACCGGCCATTTGATCTGCATCGACTCCAGCAGCTCGATGGACGCCTCAACACACTCGCGCGCAATTTTCGCAATGCTCGAGTTGCGGTTTGATATCTGGGTCAGCATCGTCAGACACGCATAATACAGCGGCTGGATCGGGTTCGCCGTGAGCAGATCCAACTGGTCCGTCTCTCTGGCCCTCGTCACAATATAGACAATGATGTAAGAAGCCTGCAACGAAATTACCCACGCAGGATACAGACCCGTTGCCGTCGCGTCGATCGACTTGATCACCATGCTCTGGTCGTGGTCGTTCAGTCCAGAACCCAGGCTTTTCGGCAGAGGAACCTTGCGCATGACGTTGTACCAGTGCAGCACCAAAATGTTTGTGTAGTATAGCAGTGCGAGAAACAGGTTCCGTGCAGTGTGCGTGCTTTTGTCCTTCATCGTGAGTTGAAATTCAACCGGAATTCCCGCCAGCCACGACGTGAGCAGCCGGTCGCACTGGTCGATGATCGCGTAGAACGCCAGGTTCTTCTGCATGAGCGAGTGCACCACACGCTGCTGCTGGATCGTGATTTCCATGAGCTGACATAATTTCGCCAATTGCACAAAATATACCCCTGTCAGCGTGCCGTCAGGGTTGCCAAAATCATCCTCTGCGAGAATCGGCACCGTACAGCTCGCCAGATCAAACGCAAACGAGTTGTTATCCAGAAACGAAACCGTCCGGTCTTTCACGTACAAATACCACCACAGTCGCTTGTACTGTTTCACCTCGTACGACGACAAAATCGGCGACCCTGACTGGTCTTTGTCCATAAAAAAGCTGCGAGCAATCACAATCGCGCTCTTCATCCACGAAAACATGACGAATCCGCTCGAATGAGCTAGAGGAACGTACTGAGACAAAAGTATCGTTGCCTGAACCAGCGGAATCGCTTCAAACTCCACGCCCATGTCGTACAACGTCTTTGCACGGCGGAACAGAACCCGCGTGATCTCCTTGTGCTGGTGTTTCTGCTGTTCCGTCCAGCTGACTTGCGCAATGTCCCGGTACCCGACGCTGATGATGCACTGCAACAACAGCAAAGACGGCGGGTTCCGCAAATCCTTGTACGTCGCCATGAATTGGTCTCTGTCCACGACCGGATTGAGCACGTGGAACTTACTGAAGTAGCAATTGATGTACTCCCAACACGAGTCCAACGACGGCAGATTGAAACACCCGTACAGCTGCATTACCCTCAGATCGCTCTCGTCTAGGCACAACTTCGATCCGCTCTCTTCCTCGTAGTAGCTCTGGAGAAACGGGAAGACAACCTGCTGCGTCCCTTCTGCGTACGAGTTCACCACGCTCGTCGACACCGCCAACAAGTCGGCGCTGCCGCTCCACCCGCAGCCTCGCAGACTTGGGTCGCGGGGACTGCGCATGACGGTTTGCGGCTTCAAAACAACCGCATTGAGGTTCGAAAACGAGCCCTGTGGATCTTGTGTGGTCACCAGCGGCTCGTGGCGAGCCCGCAGCTGGTCAGTGGAAGTAGATTCCGCGAGCGAGCACGAGAGGCCTTCAGTTTCGCACCGCGAACACCTCTTCTTACCCTCGGGAACAACACACACGGCTAAATCCAGCCGGCAGTTCTGACAAAGCATCAGCAAGAGTTTTGGATGAAGAAGGAAGAAAAATTGAGGGGATGGAGCAGGCAAGAAGTGGTGCAGACTCTGCGATTTCAACTTGAGAGTGCCCCAATCTTTTTGATGTTTTTTTAGGGCGGAGAAAAAAATTTGGGAAAACTCATAGACGCGTCGATCGACCTCACTCCTCCGACGGCAGAACGTTCCGTTGACGGAGAGTCCGGTCAGCAGCGCCGTGCGCAGCGAACGCGCCGTCTGGCACCACCACCTCCTCGGGCTCCACCATTTCAGGCTCCTCGGCCTCGAGCGTCTCGGGCTCGCTCCGCTGGCTTTGCTCGCCCGTTTTTGCTTCTGGCTCCTCAAACCAGTACCACACCGGACGGAGCGGCGGCTCGCAGCCGTGCAATTTCGGATAGATGTCGTTCAAAAACAGAAACACATGGCCCAAAATGATACCCACAAAACCAGTTTTCAAACCTCCTAACAGAATATTCCGCAACGGCCCGCTCACGTCCCACACGCCGATCCGGGAAATCAGAAACATCACAAACGGCAGGTAAACGGCCTTGAAATCAAACAGACCCATGAACCTCAGCCGCATGTCCGGGTTGCGTCGGGACCAGATGTACAGCAGAGTGTCGTTCAAGTATAACCCAAACACGTACAGCTGGCAAACATAGCGGTTGTAAAGCAATAGGCTCGCGCACAGCAGACACAGACACCACACATAATCGCGTGTCCGCGAGTATGAAAGTTCAAGCGACTTGGAATATCGCACGATCACGTACAGCGACAACACGAGGTCCCACGAGAACTCGCCAAAGTACAGCAGCGACGTCACAAGCTTCCAGTACTGCTTGTTGTGGAACACCGCCTCCTCGGAGTAGTAGCAGTCCTCGCCTTTGAGATATCCTGCGTAAACGAGCAGAGAAGTAGTGACAATCCCGGCCGAGAACGTTCTCGTCACCGGTGGAATCTCCATGAGCCATTCAAATGGTACGCGTTCCATTGGGAGTATATGCTGATGAGTGAAGTAAGTAGCTAAGCATTGAGCTTTTCTCGAAACCAATATTTTATTTGATTTACTTTCACGAAATTTTTGATGCCCAATTTTTGACACAGCGCATTTCTGGTGGCAAACTTTTGTTCATAGGCCCCCCAAAAGAAGCAAGTCGCTACGTACCAGCCAATACCCAATCCATTGTTGCCATGGACTTCTCGCTGCTTGAAATCGCGAACGAACCGAACTGGAACAGCGCGTACGAGACCCTTCTGAAGGGCCCGTTTGATTACCTGTCTACGCAGACCCATGGCAAGAACCTGCGAATGCTGCTGATCCAAACGTTCAACCTCGTGTTCAACGTTCCGGAACACAGTCTCGCGAGACTCGAGTCCGTTATCGACATTCTGCACCTATCGTCGCTCGTGATCGACGATATCGAGGACAGCTCGAAGTTGAGACGCGGCAAGCCGTGTTCGCATCTTATCTTTGGCATCCCACAGTCGATCAATTGCTCCAATTACATGTACTTTGTTGCTATGAAGAAGCTCAATGACATTTTTGGCCAGGACGATTACAAAAGAGCCCGTGCCCAGGAGATCTTTCTCGAAGAGATGATCAACCTCCACCGCGGACAGGGCCTCGACCTGTACTGGCGTGACAACCTGATCTGTCCAAACGAACTGCAGTATCTCGACATGGTGATGAACAAGACGGGCGGTCTTTTCCGGCTTTCCGTCAAGCTCATGAATCTCATGACAGACCACCACTACGATCATCTAATCGAGCTCAGCAACCTGCTCGGAATTATCTACCAGATCAAGGACGACTACCTCAACCTCAAGTCCGATGTTTACAACGACAACAAGGGGTTCTGCGAGGACATCACAGAGGGCAAATTTTCGTTCCCCATAATTCACTCCATCAACACAAACCAGATGAACAAGGAGCTCATCAATATCCTTAAATTGCGAACAGACGACAGAGAAATGAAACAGTACGCTCTCGATATAATGGAGCGCACAGGCAGTTTCCAGTACGTCCAACAAACGCTCGAGCAGCTTCACACGCGTGGAGAAGTGCTCGTCGAAAGGGTCGCCGATCAGGTAAACGCGTCACCCGAGGTCAGACTCAGGCTCTTTGAAACGCTTGAAAGCATTGCAAAACTCTAATCTAATCATCGCATGCAAATTCGTTAGCATCATCTACAAATCATGAATATTATGACATCGAGACTCATTCCAGCTCGTCGATCTCCATGGCTCCATCGTCCTCCATCTCAACGTCGCCATCCTGATCCAAATTTCCCTCGCCAAGCTCCTCAATCTTGTGAGACTTGTACTTATCTTCACCAAGAAGATTGTTCGAACGTAGCCAGCTCTGAAAACTGTTGTACGTCAGCAACTCCGGGTTGTAGTATTTGATCAGTGCCCAGAACTTCATCGCGTATTGTTCCAAATACAGTTCTGAGTTGCAAATCTCGAGCTGCTTCCCGTCGTTTGCCTTTTCCTTACGTATCTTTTGTCGCAACAACTTCTCAAAACTCGCTCGCAGACTGCTGCCGTCTATTTCTCGCCCATTACTCACTCCCAAAAGGTCCAGTGTGGGGATAATCAGTTTGTTGATGTCTATGTTATCGAAATCAGCTACCTTTCCGCCGTCCATACTCAGTTGGTCAGGATTGTCCCTTAGAAACTGGTCAATAGAAGGGATATATACGCTGTCGTCGTCATGCTGCGGCGAATGCTTCTCGTAATCCAGGTATGAAGAATCAAATAGGGTGGATTGTTTGGGTATATCTCGCTCATTAGCAGCCTGGTCCAACTTCAAGTTGGAGAGATTTTCAACAAGCCGTCTCTTGGAATCATGAAAGGTATCTGGCGAATCCAAAAACCTCTTCTTTCTCAAGCATGTTTGCTCTGTTTCCATCATGCGCGCGTTCTATTGATTATCTGCTCATCTGATTTGGTGGAAACGCTCTGTTAAGTTATATGGTTGTGTTATGTTTGTGGAAGTGCATGCATTGTAATCTCGATAAGCAAAACAGCCTTCTAGATATAAAAAAAACTTTATTCCAGAAAAATCGAGTTGTTCTCGAATTCAAGGCGGTGCACAAATTTTGTTTTAGTCTGTGCAGGGCCGTGTCCTAGCCATGCGGTACAGATAGCGAGAGGGAGAGAAGAGGGATTGAGGAAACAATGTAGAATCCACTTTATGCGACTGGGGTGTTCAACGCTATCTGTTAGTGCGTATTTTGTCTTCCAAATGAACAGGGCATAGTCAATCCAAGTTAAGTAACCTAGACTTTTATAATTTTCGAAAGGTTTTCAATACACAACGCAATCCCATCCACACGCACGTCTTTAGACAAGCAGAAACCCTTGAACCGTTTCTTGTCCACTTGTTCCTGGTCTCTCCGTTACTGCTGCTTCGTCATCAGATCTCTTATTGACACATTTCAAAAATGTCAGACCCTTATCAGTTCGGAGATACTCCGTTTTTTTTTCACACGATAAGGAGGATATGTACAATAAATTAAACACTCGAGCACAATTAACTCGTCTATCTTGCAAGGCACTAGCATACAGAGAGCAATGCCCAAAGCGGGAAGCGCCAAAGGATCTGCTCGGAGAGGCAGTTCGGGGATTGCGGCAGCGGCGTGCAGTCGGTGCCAGCAGAGAAAGCAAAAGTGCAACTGGAATGTCGAAGAAAACAAGGATTGTTCAAATTGCCGGAACGCAGGAGTTGCTTGCTTGTTTAGTGAGAAAAAGACTCGCAGCTACATCAAATTCCTTGAACAGAAAACTGCTCTTCTCGAGCAAACTGTCGCAAATCTGCAAAAGACGAGTCAGAGTCAAGTCGAACAGACTGAATGGACGGAGCAGTCTGCAAATTTGAACTCTCTCACTCATTGTGCAGCATTGATTCCACTGAAAGATGATATGGAGCCTCTTTATGTCGGATCTTTCAGTTTCAACGTTGCCTCTCTATTACAAGACTATTTGAAAACAGAGCTTTCGACAACAAACAAAATGGAACCCGAGAACAGCTTGTCTATACCGACCGTCTCGAACTCCATGCTCCACACGTGGACAGAAAGAATCTTGAAACATCCTTCGTTGACCAGAAAATACTTGGACTTGTATTATGAAGTTATACATACCAGATATCCCTTTTTGGAAAGGAAAAATGTTGAGCTTTTGCACTCAATTCGGGAGAAGCTGATATTGAGCGAGGGAATTGAGGATTTGGGCATGGAAAAAACACAGAGGACATTGATGGCATTCATTTTGGTGATGATTTATGCTATAGGGTCAAAATTATCATCCAAAAAGGAAGACGTCGACGAAAACACCGTTTCAGGGAAAAACCACCTGATCTTGTACAATTATGCGGTTCGATTCGATATGTCAATTGTCTTTCAGAACAAATCAACTTCCAACATCCAAGCTCTTTTGTTGATAGTTATTTTCCAGCTAAGACACCCGAATGGACCAGTCATTTGGGACTTGATTGGCGCTGCTCTTAAATCTTGTGTCAACTTTGGACTTCACCGCAAAGACGTGAAACTTTTCCACGAAAATCCTTCTGGATATCTCCATCGAAGCAGGATATTCTGGTCGACATATTCACTTGAAAGGACTATTTCCACCAGTTTTGGAAGACCGTTCTCGTTGGATGACAGGGACATTGATGTTGAATTACCTCTGGACATAGATGAGGACGTGGTTGATCCTTCGTTGATTCTGGAGAACTATTATCAAAAAAAGAGCAGCGCTGATAAAATATTCAGCACAATGACAATCCCTGTATTGTACTTCAAGCTCAAGAAAATTGAGAGCCAGATCCAAAGCACGATTTATCGGGTGGATATTGAATATGAGTCAGTACCCCGTAAAGAGATCGATAAGCAAATAGTATCGATGAAGTCCTTTATTGTTGAGTTGCCAAAATCCATCTCGGACGCTGATCGCAACTACTTTCTCTACCTCTTCAACAAACACGTTCGCAGTCTGATCCAGCCATTTCTCGTGAAGCTTTCCGCTGACGATCCTCTATTGGTCGAGTGCATGAAGAGTTCCATCTTGGTGTGCCGATTGAGCAAGAAAATACACCAAAACTTTGAAAGACGCCTGTCTTTTGTGGGACTCCAGACAATGTTTTTGAGCGGAGTCACCATTATTTATGGACTGCTCTCGGGAAAACTGGAGTGGAACATGGAGGTGAGCGAGGGACTGCGGTGTTGCAGCAGTGTGTTGTTTGTTGTTTCGGAGAGAGCAAAAAGCTGTCTGAAGTTTAGAGACACTTTCGAGAGGTTAATGGAGCTGGTTCACGTCAAAAAAGCCGCTGAAAAAGAGCCAACAGGAAACAAACAGGATCTTCAAGACCTTTTTGGCCAAAGCAATAGCTACAGCAGGTACAACGAAAACATGTCGTTGTTCGATAAGCTCACGATGGAAAGCGAAGATGGGAACGATTTGGGTTTCTTTGACTTTTCTGCGTTGGAAAATCTAGGAAGTGGCCAGATGGATGAGTTGGTGAAAAGATTATGGAAGGACCATACAAAGGATTATTGTGACCTTGATTTTGTATGACCCTGCAAACGTTCAAAGGCTCCATAGAAATAAAACAGTAGCTGGTTCGAGATATAAAAACGCTCGCTTATAGTTAAACCTTGTTGGGGACAATCTCCACCGTCTCAACGCTTTGAGTCTCCATGATATCATCGATACATTCTCCATCCAAAAAGCCATCAGTCTCTGCCCATTCCTCAAAAGCAACTTCCTTTCCGTAGCCTTCTGGGAGAGGATTCTTGACGGGGAAAACCCAATTCAAAACTGCGTAGCACGTCAAAGAGCTCACAAAAGACAATAAAAAGCCCAGCTTGTACATCTTGATGGAAGCGGCATCAACCGAGCCCGGACTGATTGTGTTGGCCACGCCGTGAATTGTCAAACCCACACCAACACACCATGAAATTATGGCCTTGAAATTGACACCAAACTTGTTTCCATACCAGAAGACCGAGCTCTTGTCATTATCATAGAACGAAAGAGTGTGATAGTTTCCTCTTCTTATCACAAAATAGTCGTAGATCATTACCGCCGCGATTGGACACAGCATTGTGGAGTAGCTTCCCAGGAAAGCAACAAATTTGGCTCCCGAAGAAACCATTTTCCATGGAAAGAATAATGGAGCCACCAGCCAGCACAAAATCTGTCCTCTCACAATGGTGAGGTGTTTCGGAAACATTCCAGTAATGTCAGCTCCAACGGGAAGACAGTTGGTTCCTATGTTGACAACCACCAGAGCAAAGATCAAGCTGAAGCTTGCAAAAACGATGGCTGTCCGCATGGCAGCCGTCCAATGGTAATCTAAGAGAGCAGAATACAAGTCCCAGGGGTTCCAAAACGTCTCGCCGAGGAATTCTCTGGCTGCAGAAGTGGTTCCACAACCGAGAAACGTGATAATCACTTTAGATCCCAAGACTGCAAAAGATTGAATCCAAGCGGAGTCTCGTGGGCGACTCGAGTATCTGACAACATCACCAGCATTGATCAGAATGGGACAGAGAGCGCCCATGATGGAGTTGATACCAGACATAATTCCCCAACCGAGGTCTGATCCGTAAATCCTGGTGGAAGCCAGAGTCTCTGGAGAGCCCAAGCCACCAGCTTTGCGCACACAGTAACCGAAAACGCCAAATAAGGATGCCGTGGTGGTGATGATCTTGATTGTATAGAGATGTCTCTGCATTGTTGGGTGCATGAACATCATTGGGAACTGGATGATCCAAACAAGGAAAAAAGACAACAAACTGGAAGACGTCGTATTAGACGATGCGGGCAGTTTGTTGGCAATTTCTGTCCATTTGTGACCGAAAATGGCTCTCATGAAAACGTTCATCAGCTCCCCGGCAAAGTATGTCTGAATTGAAAAATAGATTGCTGCCACCGAAATTCGAACGAAAATAAAAAAGTAGGAGCCGTACATTCCAGCAGCAGCTCTCACAATTGTAGGATATCCCATGTGATATGTAGCAGGTCCACGTGAGTTCAACACCAGGATAATGGACAGAAAAACACTTCCAACTGCCGCGCAAATCAGTCCGTGCCACCACAAAAGTCCCATCTTGACCAGCGTCGAACCCACCGTGTAGGAAGAAGGGGTCAGCGAGGTTGTGAAGTAGAAAAAGAGATAATTGTAGACCGTCCAGGTCCTCTTCTCTGGAGGCGTGGGCAGCAGATCACTGTTCCACCATCGATGATTAGGGGTGAAAGAAGAGAAAACCATGCTCAATGTGACTTGTTCTTCTGGTATCGAGATTCACCTCTTGCTTTCTGGTGTTGAGACAATACTTTTATAGCTGGGGCTCAACTGGCCGATGACCAAATCTTTTATCACTCTCGGAGAATCTCCGAAGAATTTTATAAATAACAAAAAGCCGCACATCTTATCATTTATTGATAATTTTCCTCGAAGACTTTAGATGAAAAGTGATAAGAGTTCGGAGTTACTCCGTCAAAATTTTCTCCAATCATAGGTCTGTTCCCACGCTAATGACGCTTTATAAAGAGTAAACTCGTCAAACCATCTTCCAGTCAGTTGCAGAGAGACAGGCAATCTCGTTCCACAACTGGCCAGAGGTCCTTCCAAAATTGGCAATGTGCCGCATGGCATCGCAAGAGACGGGTGACCTGTTTGGTCAAAAGGTGCAGTGTTAGAACTCAGCCCAACCTGTTTTCCCAGCATATCCAAGGGACTAGAGTCGTTGGAAATGACTGCGTGGGAACGTGAAATGAACGGAACAGTGGGCATGACGATAATGTCAAATTGCTCCAGAACGTTATCGTAATCGTCTCTCAATTGCCTTGAAAGATTCATACACTTTCCGTAAACCAGTGGAAATTCTTTGACCGCATATGCCCCATTGTAGTAAATGTTTTTTGTGGACGGATACGCCGCGTCCCAGCGTTCCTGGTCGTGGAGTGCACTGATGAACTTGGCACTAAGATCGTTCAGTGCATATCCTCTTCTTCCCACAGCACCGCCGATTTTTGCCAGGTATCCACCAACTTTGGAGACGCCTGTCCAGATCAATGATCCTTTGGAATGCAGGGGAACGCTTACTTCCTGAACTTCTGCTCCCAGAGCCTTGAATTTTTCAACTGCCTCCATGCAGCAGACTCTCACCCTTTCTTCAACGGCTTTGTTCTCAAATCCTTCTTTCAAAACAGCAATCTTCATCCCTTTCAAGCATTGTGGCTCAGATAATGACGAGAGTCTGGTGTAGTAATCGTCACCAACAACGTTGAGTCCTCTGTCATCAATGCCGTCGTAGCCCGCGATTGCCTGGAGACATCTTGCGTTCATCAAAACATCTTTGGTGATGACTCCCAGATGATCGTTGGTGGCCTCATTACTTGCACAGCCGGTGAACGGAATCAATCCGAAAGTCGGTTTCATTCCAACACAACCACACCAGGCAGCAGGAATCCGGACAGAGCCTCCCTGATCCGCACCAATACCAATATCGACTGAAGACTCTGCATCTGCCACCAGTGCTGCACTTCCCGACGAAGAGCCTCCGGAGGAATAGCCAATTGCGTGGGGATTTTGAACTGGCCCCGTAGCAGCAGAATGGGAAGTCGCAGAATGACAGAGATTCTCGCAAACTGATTTCCCCAAGATTTTGGCCCCGGAATCCAGCATTCTTGTGATGACGACAGCATCAGTTTCGGGGACATAATCCTGGATGAAGTCGGTTCCCAAAAGCATAGGAACTTTGGCAATTCCAATGCAGTCTTTGACCACCACTGTGACTCCGTCAAGAAGGTCGGACGACGATGGCTTTCCCTCAATCGTGACCTTATATCCCCACGCTCCCAGTCTATTCTGCTCCGGCTCCGGAAAATGTATGTTTTTTCTAGGGTACTTTTCAAAATCTGTTTGTGGAATATAATCAGGCATGGCCATGATCTCTTCGCATGAGTCGTGGAACACAGCAAGAAGAGTCTTGTACTCTTTGATGTCACGCTCATTCTTGTCAACCACTCCAAACTCTTGGTTCAAAGATCTCACAACGTCTTCCGTGACAGGGTTCCCGTCCTTGGCATCAAAGGTAAAAACAGACATTTTTGGTTAGTTTCAGTACTTAGAAAATACTGAGAGCTTACTTGGGATCCCTACTGCCGTATTTATTGGCTTGAGAACTTTGCATTATCGACAAAAGATATTTTAATCTCGAAAATTTCCCGATTTGCAGATCTCGGAGCTGCTCCGAAAATTCTTATCAGGAGCTGGCCAAAACTGCGCTTTGTTCTGCAACAGTATAAAAGCCGTCCCAGAAAACCATTTGACCATGTTCTCGTTCTCATATCATCACTGCAATAACAATGGATACGCTAGATTTTGTTCCGGGCGAGCTGCCAGATTACGAGCTGCCTAGAGACGTCGAAGGGTACGGAGAATTTCCTGTCGACCCTGAATGGCCAAACGGCGCAAAAATCGCTGTCTCGTTCATTCTCAACTACGAAGAGGGATCCGAACACAATGTTCTCAACGGAGATGACCGCTCCGAGGCCTACATCTGGGAAAAAGGCGGTGCTACAACTGAAGTTCTCAACGGACGCCATTTGATGAGCGAGAGTGAATTCGAGTACGGGTCCAGAGCTGGCTGCTGGAGACTGCTCAGACTGTTCAAGGAGTTCAATTACCCTATGACTCTATACGCAGTTGCCCAGGCATTTGCGAAAAATCCTACGTTCGCTAGAGCATGCACCAGAGACGGACACGAGATCGCCAACCACGGTCTGCGTTGGGTCAACTGGAACAAATTGAGCGACGAAGACCAGATCGAAATGATCAAGAGAGCGGTCCTTCTGCTCAAAGAAACCTCAGGAGAGGCTCCAGTCGGGGCCTACATCGGCAGAGGAAACATCAAGACCCCTGCCCTGGTCAAAGAGGCACACGATCAGCTTGGAATACCGTTACTTTGGGAATCAGACTGCTACTCAGACGATATTCCCTTCTGGGTGGATCTTCCTCAGGAAAAAGACTTACCAGCAAACCAAAAAGACGGCCTTCTTATGATCCCGTACGCCTATGTCACCAACGATTACAAGTTTGTTGCCTCTTCTCCGGGCCCAGGATTCCCAGGAGCAATGATCTATGAAGATTACTTGAAGCAAGAGTTCGACCAGCTGTACCGCGAGGGAGGCCGCATGATGAACATCCCTATGCACTCGCGGATTCTGGGCAAACCAGGAAGAACAAATGCGTTGAGAAACTTCATGAAGTACATCAGCGAAAAAGACGGCGTCTGGGTCTGCACCAGAGGTGATATCGCCAGACACTTCAGAGAAAAATTCCCCTACGTGCCGGGAAAACTGGCCGTTAAAAAGGAGACTTGAGTGTGCTCAAGTGAAATATATGTTTCATATATATGTTCATTCCAGTAAAGCAGCAACTTCGTTGTTTCCAACGACCTCAGTCTTGTAGTCAGGCTTTGAGATCTCGTACATATCGGTTGTGCGACCGTAGGCGATTCCTCCAAGCCTGGAGACGGGCTTGAGCTTTGAAATATCAAGTGCGTTTTTCTGTTCGTTGATTACGTCAGATCTTACGTGGAAATTTATCCCCTCCACGACGCACAAAGTTCCAGAGCTCTTGCCCGGGTTTCTCTTTGACCTCCATTCGTGCGAGTGGACCAGAACTGCCTCGATAGAGAACGCACTTTCTGCAACATGCGGTGGCTTGACTTTGGATGATTCCCTTGGACTCAGCCCGCTCAGCTTCCATTCATCGACTCCGTGAGGAGCATTGACACAGGTGAAGTTGGCAGCCTCTACAAACCATTCGCTGACAATGTTGATGGTGCATTGCTGTGTATCGAGAAGATTGCGGCAACTGTCCTTGTAACTACCTGTTCCCCCGCTGAAACCCAGCACAAAGATCGGAGGGTCGTGGTTGACCACTGTGAAGTAGGAGAACGGAGACAGATTTGGTAGTCCTTGGGCGCTCACGGTGGAGACAAATCCGATTGGTCTGGGTGCCACCGCGTCCATAAGAAGCTTGTAGTTGTCAACTGGCTGTCTGTCATTGGTGTGAGGGTCAATCTCAATCTTCTTGTGGTGCTTCCAGGCGTCGTCATTGGCACCAGATCCTGGAATCCAGTCTATCTTGGCCGTTTGAGTGTATGTCCAGGCTCTTTCGCTGTCAAAGGGCGGTCTGACAGCCACACAGGAACTGGTGCCTGCTTTTGGGAACTGAGTCATGGCTGGTGGTTGTGTCTCGTTTCAAGGCCGTCCGACGGGGTGCGATCTCCAGCTGGGGGTGCAGTTTTCATAGGCGCCAATGTGGGGCAGATCTGGATGCGCGCACGACCCATAAATTTATCTGTCGTAGCTTGGGTTACCCGTCGATTGGACAACGCCTCGAAAAAGACTCTTGTTTTAAATTATCGCAGGAATAGAAGATAAGTCTGAACAGGCTAGATTGTGTGTTTGGACCTTCGAGTGCTACTCGCCATTGATATAAACACAACAATCTGTCAGTCATGTTGCAGGTGCAGGCACAGTTGGTGCCGAGCAAGCAGCCTGTGGCATCTCCGGCCTCTGCCGAAAACATCATTATTGATGAGATTTTCAACGAGCTGAAATCAAAAGACAGCGGGAAGGTGATCAGGGCTGCCAGGAAATTGAGAAAGCACTCAGTTTCAGTCTCGAGAGAGCTGTCTTCCACGGAACAGCTCTTGGCGTACAACAATTACATCAACAAGCACATTTTTGACCTCATCAGCAGCCCACACGTGAACGAGCAGATTGGAGGTGTAGAGGCCATCAATTCGCTTGTTGAGCTGATCACAAACACTTCGGACGACCATTACCTCTCCGAAGTCAACACGTCGACCACAACAGAAGAGAACTCCAACATGATTGCCAGATACGCCAATTACTTGAGACGGCTGATCTCCTCGAGCGATCCTCAGGTGATGAAGCTGGCCACAAAGACTCTGGGAAAGCTGGCAATTCCGGGTGGATCACTGACCGGTGATTTTGTCGAGTTTGAAGTGAAAAGATCCATTGAGTGGATGATTTCGGAAAAGGTGGAGAACAAAAAACATGCAGCAATTTTAATCATTAGCTCCTTGGCTGACAACGCTCCCGCCATGCTTTATCAATACATCAAGGACATTCTTTCAAACATCTGGATCGGTCTTAGAGACTCGAAGGCTTCGCTACGGACTGACTCTGCGATCTGTTTGCGCAACTGTCTGAACATAGTTTATGAGAGAGACTCCGAACTCCGAAGCTACTGGTTCACGAAACTATGCAATGAGGCCTCGACCGTGTTCAGAAACTCGCAAGTTACGAACGCCGGGTCAAGCACGGTAGTGAACAACAATCCATCGGAATTCATCCATGGATCTTTGCTCTGTTTTAGAGAACTGGTGATACAGGGAACTTCCGTGCTGTCTCCAAAAGTGGATGAAATCTACGAGTATCTCATGAGCGTGAAGGACCACAAGTCTATGGATGTGAGGAAGGAAGTTACCACCATCATGCCAAAGCTCGCTCATTACGACAAGATCAAGTTTGTGGACAAATACATGCACCGTGTCTTGCTCTACTACATCTCGCAATTAAAGATTGGCAAAGACAGGTCATTCATATTGATTAGCATTGGTGACATCGCTATGGAAGCCAAGAACAACATCATTAACTACTTGGACGGTGTGGTGCTAGAAAACATTAAGGACTCTCTTGCCTCGAAGGTGACGAAGACAAGAAAGGAGTTACTGGCTCCGTGCTTCCATTGTCTGGCTAAATTGGCCATTTCTCTGGGTGCCCCGTTGACCAAATTTATCAACAACTACCAATTGATGAAACTCATTTTGAAATCCCCTATCAACGACAACATGCTCAGTCTACTCAAAGTCTTCATCGAACACCTGCCATCGTTGGAACCAATGATCAATGAAAGACTGGTCAATATCGTCAGTCTGTGTTTGTCAGGATACGAATTCAAACATCCCGGATCGCCAGATTTCAAAAGACAGATGAGCACAAGCATGGCAGCATCGTACAGACACAGCATGCTCAGCAGGGACGGTGGCTTGTTCAATGGTTCAGGAATCGACATATCAGGCTTGTCCGGACTTCCAAAGAGTACGTTCCACGAGGATCCCGATGTGACATTGATTTTGCAAGCTTTGAAAACACTTTGCTGTTTCAACTTTAGAAATTACTCTCTGACTGAGTTCGTCCGCTATTCTGTGATAGAGTACATCCAACATGACCACGCAGAAGTCCGACTGAAGTCGGCACTTACCTCTGCCAATATATTCTTGAGGGACTCCATCTGTCTTCAAAAGAGTGCGAACTCTTTGAAAGCGGTGAGCGAAGTTTTGGACAAGTTGCTCACCGTCTGTATAACAGATCCATCATCTGAAATTAGACTGGAGATTCTTAACAGTTTGGGCGATAGATTTGATCCTCAACTATCTCAAGTCGACAACGTCAGACTCCTATTCATGGCCCTTCACGACGAGTCCTTTGATATCAGAAAGGCAGCAATCAAGCTTGTGGGAAGACTTGCATCCATCAACCCAGCATACATTGTTCCTCCGTTGCGGAAACTTCTTATTCAGCTTTTGACTACTTTGGAATATGGTGGACAAAATTCTTCCAAGAGAGAGAAAACTGCAGTGATGTTGTCTCTTTTCATTTCTAACACCGGCGACCTGACAAAACCATATTTAAAACCAATCATGGATGTACTCATTCCAAGATCCATGGATTCTAGTCCGTCTGTTGCGTCTGCTGCTATTGGAGCGATTGGTGAAATGGCTGAAGTTGCAGGAGAAGAAATGTTACCTTTTGTTCCCCAACTTATGCCTGTTCTTTTGGAAACTTTCCAAGATCAAAGTTTAAGCTACAAAAGAGACGCTGCGTTGAAGACGTTGGGACAACTGGCCGGATCGTCTGGTTACGTCATCCAGCCGCTCTTGGACTACCCTCAACTTCTCGGGTTGCTGGTCAACATTTTGAAATCTGAGACATCACCTTCAATTAGAAGAGAGACTGTGAGACTTGTTGGTATTCTGGGAGCTTTGGATCCATACAAGCATCGTGAGGTTGAAAGATACGGCCAAGATTCCTTGACGGTTGCGGAACAGAATGCGCCATCGATCGACATGGAGTTGCTCATGAAAGGAAAGTCTCCTTCTAACGAGGACTACTTCCCGACCGTTGTTATAAAAACCCTGCTCAAGATCCTGAAGGATACATCTTTGAGTACACATCACCCGGCCGTTATCCAAGCCATCATGCATATTTTCAAGACTCTGGGCGTCAAATGTGTTCCATATTTAGATCAGGTCATTCCTGGATTCTCGACAGTGATTCACTCTTGTCCTCAATCAATGCTAGAAATTTATTTCCAGCAGCTAGGAGATCTGATCAAGATTGTCAAACTGCACATCAGACCATTTTTGCCCGTCATTTTCAAGCTCATCAAAGAGTTCTTTCCATATATCAATTTACAGGTCACAATCATTGGGGTCACTGAACAGGTTTCGAAAGCATTGGATGACGAGTTCAAAATGTACATGCTTGAAGTGATCACCATACTACTTGATGTTTTGGAGCAGGATAAATCTCAGGGAAGAGTGGCTTCTCTGAGAGCATTGAAAGCTTTTGTTGTTTTCGGAAATAACATCGAACCTTATGTCCATCTCATCATTCCGCAGACAGTGAAACTTTTTGAGTCCTCAATCGAGAGTGTGCGAATGGAAGCAATCAACACCGTTGGAAAAATATCAAGATCCATCAACTTGGACGAGTTTGCCTCAAGAATAGTTCAATCGTTGGTTCGGATATTGGGTGGTGCTAACTCTAGCGAGCTCAAAGACAGTGCAATGAACACCATTTGTTTGTTGTTTCTGCAGATGGGGAACGAGTTTACAGTTTTCCTTCCTCTTATCAATTCTGTCATTGTGAAGAACAAATTACAATACGCTGCCTACGAACAATTGGTTGATAAGCTCTTGAACGGAGAGCCTCTTCCGGGTAACTTCATTCTAGACAAAGACCAAGACAATTCTTCCAGCGACAATTTTGAAATAGAGGCTACTCCAAGAAAGCTTCCGGTGAATCCGCAAGCCCTGCGTAATGTATGGGATTGCTCTACCAAGAGAACCAAAGAGGACTGGCAGGAATGGATCAGAAGGTTGAGTATCGAGTTGTTAAAAGAGTCGCCCTCTTCTGCTCTTCGTGCCTGCTCTTCCCTAGCGACTGTTTACCCCCCCTTGGCCAGAGACTTATTCAACTGTGCTTTTGCTAGCTGTTGGAATGAGCTGCACATTCAATACCAGGGTGAGCTCGCACAAGCTTTGTGCATTGCTCTCTCTTCGCCTAACAACCTACCAGAAATCCACCAGACCTTGCTCAATTTGGCTGAATATCTGGAGCATGACGACAAGTCGCTTCCAATCAGAATCCAGACCCTCAGTCAGTATGCTCAAAGAAGTCATGTTTATGCCAAAGCACTGCATTACAAGGAGCTGGAGTTCATTCAAGAGCCCTCGACACCAACGATCGAGTCTTTGATCAGTATCAATAATCAATTACAGCAGTCGGATGCTGCTATTGGAATCCTGAAATATGCGCAAGACCACCATGGTTTACAACTGAAGGAGACATGGTACGAAAAATTGCAAAGATGGGATGATGCTCTCCGTGCATACAATGAGCGTGAGAAGGAGGAACCAGACTCAATGGACATCACCATGGGTAAAATGAGATGTTTGCATGCATTGGGAGAATGGGAATCCTTGAGCGAGTTGGCACAAAACAAGTGGAATAACTCTTCCAGCGATATAAAGAGAGCGATTGCTCCCTTGGCTGCTGCCGCCGCGTGGGGATTGGGTCAATGGGAGAGAATGGATAACTATATCAGTGTCATGAAAATTGAATCTCCTGACAAAGCGTTCTTCAACGCGATTTTGTGCTTGCACAAGAACAATTTTGAGGAAGCCTCCGACCATATTCTGAAGGCGAGAGATCTGCTGGTGACCGAAATCACGGCATTGGTGAGTGAATCATACAATAGAGCTTACGGTGTTGTGGTGAGAGTGCAGATGTTGGCAGAACTCGAGGAAATCATCAGGTATAAGTGTCTCCCTCAAGGCTCTGAAAAGCGCGTCCAAATCAGAGAGACTTGGAAAAAAAGGCTCCTGGGCTGTCAGAGGAATGTTGATATCTGGCAGAGAATGTTGAAGGTGAGAGCTTTGGTGGTGAAGCCTAAACAGGACATGGAAATGTGGATCAAGTTTGCGAACTTGTGTCGGAAGAGTGGAAGACTGGGTCTAGCTGAGAAGTCCCTGAACTCACTGTTGGATGAAGGGACATCAGGTCACCAGGCTTCCAGAGCTCCTCCGCACGTTGTGTATGCACAGCTGAAGTACATGTGGGCCAGAGGACAACAGCGCGAGGCTTTGAACCACCTGGTGGACTTCACTTCCAAGCTATCCAAGGATTTGGGGGTCAATGAAAATGAGGCAATCACACAACCTTTACCAACAGAAGTTCCAGGAGCGTCAGACAACATCGAGAAGTATACGAAATTGTTGGCAAGATGTTATCTGAAGCAGGGAGAATGGAAGATTGTCTTGCACAGTAAATGGACAGAGAGGGAGTCTGCTGGGATTCTAGGATCGTTCTTGTTGGCCACTCACTTTGATTCATCATGGTATAAGGCCTGGCACAACTGGGCTCTGGCTAACTTTGAGGTGATATCTCCGCAGTCCAAGCAACTGCCAAGTGATGATGCGACAATAGAACCAGAAGAAGAACAAAATTTGACGGCGGTTCTGCATTATGTTGTTCCGGCTGTGAAAGGTTTCTTCCACTCGATTTCGCTATCTCAAACAAATCCTTTGCAAGACACCTTGAGACTGTTGACTCTATGGATCAAGTACGGTGGTATTGAGGAAGTTGCAAGTGCAATGCAAGAAGGCTTCCAAATGGTGAAGATTGACACCTGGCTTGATGTGATTTCGCAACTGATTTCCAGAATTCATCAGCCAGACCCAGTTGTGAGCAAATCCTTGCTCGGACTTTTGTCCGATTTGGGCAGAGCTCACCCACAAGCGTTGGTGTATCCACTCACAGTTGCTATCAAGTCCGACAGTGTTTCGAGACAGAGAGCAGCGTTGACAATTATCGACAAAATGAGGGCACATTCTGCCACCTTGGTCGACCAAGCCGATTTGGTGAGTAACGAGCTTATCCGTGTGGCAATTTTGTGGCACGAGATGTGGTACGAGGGGCTTGAGGATGCTTCCAGATCATACTTTGGCGAACAAAATGTGGAGAAAATGTTCTCTATTTTGGAGCCGCTACACCAGATGCTGGAGAAAGGACCCGAAACTATCAGAGAAGCCTCGTTTGCGAATGCATTCGGCAAGGAGTTGAACGACGCTCATCAATGGTTGTTAAATTTCAGACGAACAAAGGATGTTGCATACTTAAATCAGGCATGGGATCTTTACTACGGCGTCTTCAGAAGAATTTCGAGACAGCTTCCTCAATTGCAAAATCTGGATTTGCAACACGTGTCGCCAAAACTGCTGATGGCAAAGGACTTGGATTTGGCGGTTCCTGGAACATACATCGCTGGGCGTGAAGTGATCAGAATCATCAAGTTTGAGCCAGTGTTCTCTGTGATCACATCGAAACAAAGACCTAGGAAGCTGAATGTTCTAGGAAGTGACGGTAAGAACTATCAATATGTTCTGAAGGGCCATGAGGATATCAGACAAGATGGTTTGGTCATGCAGTTGTTCGGTTTGGTCAACACTTTACTGGCTGATGATCCCGAGTGTTTCAAGAGACACATGGATATCCAGCAATACGCAGCAATTCCTTTGTCTCCAAGTTCGGGTTTGCTTGGATGGGTTCCTAACTCTGATACTTTCCACGTTTTGATAAAGGAGTACAGAGAGCCGCGGAAGATTCTCCTGGATGTGGAGCATAGGATCATGTTGCAGATGTCGCCTGATTACGATAATCTCACGTTACTCGAGAAAGTCGAGGTTTTCACATATGCATTGGATATCACAAGAGGTCAGGATCTGTACAAGGTTTTGTGGTTCAAGTCCAAGTCTTCGGAGGCCTGGCTGGACAGAAGAACGACGTATACAAGATCATTGGCCGTGATGTCAATGGTTGGTTACATTCTGGGACTTGGTGACAGACATCCTTCGAACTTGATGATGGATAGAATTACTGGAAAAGTGGTGCACATTGATTTTGGTGACTGTTTCGAAGCTGCTATTCTCAGAGAAAAGTATCCCGAGAAAGTGCCTTTCAGACTGACCAGGATGTTGAGTTATGCGATGGAGGTGAGTGGTATCGAGGGATCTTTCCGGATAACGAGTGAAAATGTCATGAGAGTCTTGAGAAACAACAAGGAGTCGTTGATGGCGATTTTGGAGGCATTTGCGTATGATCCGCTGATCAACTGGGGTTTCGACTTCCCTCTGAAAGAGATTCTCGAAGGATCGAGCAGTTTCCCCAACGCTAATTATAACGAGTTGTTGAGAAACGGTCAAATCACCGAAGAAGAAGCTGCAAAAATGGCTTCTCAGTACAAGAATGATATCCGGAACGCCAGAGCCGCTTATGTTTTGAAAAGAATCACAGACAAGTTGACTGGAAACGACTTCAAACGGTTCAAAGAATTGGACGTTCCAAGCCAAGTGGACAAGCTTATCCAACAGGCTACCTCCGTGGAGAATCTTTGTCAACACTATATCGGATGGTGTTCTTTTTGGTAGAGATTTTAGCAATACAAAAAAATTAAATTATATTCAGCTAGCTATTTTTCACCCTCGGAGAGTTCCTTGAGTTGTCCAAGATCGATCTTTGGACCTGTGAATGTCTTTCTCTTGACAAGAACCCAGTAGATGGTCACCAGGAACATCAATCCAGAGCAAACAACCACAGCCCAGTTCATGTTTGCTGCTGTCACAGGCATTGCCGAAGGGAGACAGAAGACAACAGTGAACAGAGCAATGAAGGCCACCGAAAGAGCATTACAAACGTAACCGTACTTCCCAAGATTGAAGTATCTGTCTGCTGGGAGGATGTCTCTTCCTCTGAACAGCAGGATTCCTTGCGGGATGACGTAAGTTTGGAACATCAAAAGACCGACACAAGAGATGATAGCGTTGAAAACGGTGGTGGATCCAATGAAGATACAACCGTAGATTGTCAAGAAGAGACCACAGAAAACAAGAGCCCAGTGAGGAGTCTTGAATCTTGGATGGATCTGGCTGAAGGTTTTGGCGAAGATGAAGCCGTCATCGCAGGCAAAAGACCAGATGATACGGGAAGTTCCCTCGACAGCACCTATAAGAGATCCACAGAGACAGTAGATGCACAACACGGAAAGACCTGTGGTTGCAGACAGAGAACCGGTGGCATTGTAGAAGATTTGGAGCACACCCAGACCCGTTGAGGTGTCGAAAACACTGACGATGTCACCCATTGTGTAGGTGAACATAATAGCAAATGGCCAGGCAGTGACAAAAGCCAAAATAGCGGGAAGTATGACGGCCAATGGAACGTTTTTGCTTGGCTCAGGGATCTCGTCAGACATGTGTGGAGCAGCGTCGATTCCGATAAGCGAGTAGAAACCGTTTCCGATACCGATAAGAAAAGCGACTCCTTGAGATTTCCATCCAGTGCTGTTCATTGCGGTTCCAAACACGAACGACGCGTCGTGGAAACCGGATTTGTGCATTGCTCCGAGCGTGATGAACGTCACAAGGAAGAAGGTCACGTTAGCGTAGAAATTAAAAGAGAAAAGCTTCGGCAGCCATTTCTGGAACAAAACGCAAATGGCAACGGCGAGCCACGTGATCAGAAGGTAGACAAGGTAAATCTGCCACTGTTTGAGCTCGAAAGTCGGATGCCACAGAACAGCGAGTCCTGTGATGAAACTCGCGATAAAGTTAGCAATACTGGCAGCTCCCACACACCAGGAGAAAATAGACATCCAGCCGACGAAAAAAGCGGCCAATGGTGCCTGTTTTGGTGAGGAAACACAAAAAGCCCAGTGATACTGGCCTCCCGAGGATGGGTATGCCGAGGAAAGCTCGGCCATGCCGAGAGACATGATCTCGACAATCACACACGCGATAAGGAAACACCACACACTTCCTGCCGGTCCAGCACAAACAAGAGACGTGGTGACACTGGTGATGAGACCAACCCATGCGGCTCCGACATCGAAAGCGAGAGCAAACAGGGAGAACCTGCTGAACTCCTTCTCCATACCATCGTGTCCATGCTTGATCTCGTACACCGGCTGTTGCTCGGTTTTCCCAAGTGAGGTCACCTCAACAATCTCTGTACTTCTTTTTTCCGACATGTTGTTGGCTTAGTAAAGGGCTTTCTGGTGCTTGCATTGGCTGCTCGAGGCGATTTATACTTCCAAGGATCGATTATCTCTTCAGCGAGATTCCTTATCGCGAGGATTTTTTATCTTTTTCTTATCGCCGGCACATTTGGTAATAAACTGTTTTTACCCCTTTGGGAAACAATCAGTTTTACCCAATTTAGGCCTTTTCGTAAGGTGTTGAAGCTCTTTATAACAAGCAAAGAGCTACCCAAAGATAATGGATTTGGTCCTCAGGTGATGAGAGCCATGACTGCACCAAGCTGGAAACAGTTCCCACCGAGCATTCTCGAGGCGAAGGAGCCCACGTACCATGTTCCCGAGGTCCAGTCCTTCAACATGGACGCTGACATCGAAGACGTCGTTAGGGCCATGAAGGAGGCCGGGGGTTGTATCATTCGCGGAGTGGCAACAAACGAAACTCTCGAGGCAATTAACAAAGAGCTCAGACCAATCATTGACGGCGATGTTGTTTGGGACGGCGACTTCTTCCCTGAGCAAACCAAACGTGCTACAGGCATCGTTGGTCACTCTCCTGAGGCTGCAAAGATGCTTCTTGGTAACAGGATCTACCGTGAAACCTGCGACGCGTTTCTCACGCACAAAAGTATTTATTATGTTGACGAGAAGCAGAGGTTTGGATATTCTCCACCACAGTTAAGCAACTCTATCTGCTTCAGTATTGGCCCCGGTGCAAAAGCACAGCCTTTACACAGAGACGATGGTGGCCATCATCCAAACTACGACACCATCGACAAGTACCCAGACGACATGTACAATTTCCAAAGAGAAGCAAGTGTTGGTCTCTTTGTGGCGGCCACCAAATCGACCAAGGCAAACGGAGCTACCAGGTTCATTCCTGGATCGCACTTGTGGGGAGTCTCTATACCTCCAAAACAGGAAATGGTCTACTACGCAGAGTTGGAGGCCGGTGATGCCTTCATGATGCTCGCCTCGTGTTACCACGGAGGATCCGCCAACACAACCACCGACCAAAGAAGAGAACTGTACAGCTGCTTTATGACCAGAGGATACCTCAGACAGGAGGAGAATCAGTACCTGGCGATTTCCATCGAGAAGGTGAAAGCGCTGCCGCTTGATATCCGTAAAGCCATCGGATACCAATTGAGTGATCCGGCAAATGGCTGGCTCGATCACCGCGACCCTGTTTTCTTGGTTGCTCCCGAACTCAAGCAGAATAACCTTACCATCTGAGGAGGTAGGCAGTAAAAATTCCTGGAAGAGAAAAAAATGTTTTTGGTTACCTTTTTAGTATAATCTATCGATAGCGACTCTCGTTGTGAATCTTTGGTATTCACGGATTACAAATCATGCAATTGCATTCAAGATGGAAGGATGAGTCAGAAAAAAACGGCAAGAGCGCGTTCTCCGAGCCCTTGCGATTGCACGGCGAGATCTTCACTTTGCGTGGAAAAGCTTTCTAACATCCCCTTCTGTCCAATGAGCTGCCTTTTATCTGCAAAGCTCTTCTGTAGGGGCCCTGTGTAGTTACGGGACATCGAGCTCGGCACCAGCGGGGTGTTCAACGTTACGAAAGGCCCATCGATGTGCACGTTACAACTACAGGGGCACGTACGGAGCCCGGCACGGTGTTTTTTGGTCGGCTCCATAGCCACTGCGCCTGCCGAGAGCCCCGAATGAGCCCCTGGAATCACACAAGTCCGAGTATGCCGTTGTTTAGTTACGTGTAGTCAGCGTGATCGCCGTGCTTTGATTGTTGCGACGACGCTTCGCGAAATCTTTTGACCGAACCCCGCACCCCCACAATTCCACCCCACATCCACCCCACAGCTTTAACAAGTGCAACATATAAATGGGTAGTACACGATGTTTGCCGCCGTCGCCGCCGTCGCCGCAGGCGAGAGGGAAATCGGACACGTATGTTTGAGCGAGTTCTTGGGCACCTAGGCAAGCTTTCCACCGATATTTTGGGATGCAAACCCAAGAGCACACCCCTCTTTGGAGAACACATGGTCCCAACCAGTATATTTTTTGAGCAATAGAGTGAGTGCGATACTCTCAGTCCCGAGAGGGGTGTTTCCGCGGAGCAGAATTTTCTCCCCCAAGATTCCAGATGCACCCCATCTTTGGGCGTCCGAATTGGGAAAGTGACGGAGAAACATGCAGCTTGGTCTGGTGCAGCATGGGCAAAAGGATCTTCCCGGAATAATAAAAACCTTCTTGGCGAACAAAGCCTTCTCCAGTCCGCAAACAAGGGATTCCGGCCGACGATTGCGGGTGCACAATAGGAACCCCCGCCACGCAGTCGGAGGCTGTGGGCCTGCTAATGATAGCCCGAGTCAGCATGTCAGAGATATATAACTTGGCTGGATTCTCGTGTTGGAGCAAGCAGAATTTGTTAGTGTCTACGCGCATACAATGTCTGAGGTCCAGGAATTAACACCTAAAGTGTCTGTCACTTTCGACGACAATCAGCTGGCTCTGGCCGCCCAGGCCCAGCAAAAAATTGAGCACGAGCTCACCAGATGGGAGGCCATTAAGGCGTATCCCAAGGCGTCTGCGTGGTTGATTCTTCTCATCTGGGCAATGATTTTGGTTGGTTACGAGAACCAGGCCGGGAGTATTGTTCTGTCTATCCCGCAGTTCCGTGAGGATTTCGGTCATTACTACGAAGGATCGTACGTTTTGGACACCCAGTGGCAGTCGGCCATTTCCGGGGGTCCTATGGGAGCCATGGCGCTTGCTTCGCTGTTTTCCTCGTGGTTCGCCGACAGGTACGGCCGTAAGATCGTTTTGACTGTTGCAATCGCGTTGACCGTGCCTTTCATTGCTATTGAATACGTTGCCACAACGATCGAGCTTTTCTTTGTCGGAAAGTTTCTCAACGCTTTGTGTCTCGGAGTGCTGGCCACCATCTGTCTGACGTTTGTGTCTGAGATCTCGCCGCTTGCTCTACGTGGTGTTGCTTCTTCGTGCTGCTCCTTGGCCATGTGTATTGGTCCGTTTGTCTGCTTCCTCATCAACAACACCACCGCCAACTACACGTCCAGAATGGCGTACCGCGCTGTGTTCATTCCACAATGGGTGTTCTCCATCATGTGTCTGATCTTCATGCCGTTCATCCCAGAATCCCCATACTATTTCGTGGGCCGCGGCCGCGACGAGTCTGCCCTGCGCAGTCTCGAAAGACTCTACAACAAAACACAGGCCCAACAACAGTACGCCATCGTCAAGGTCACCTACGAGGAGTCCAAGATGATCTCTGCGTCCAGCACGTACGTGGATTGTTTCAAGCCAAAAGACCTGCGTCGTACGCTGATTGTGGTGTTTTCGTTCTGGATGCAGTCCATGTGTGGTGTCACATTCATCTCATCGTATTCGACTTACTACTACGAGCTTGCTGGTTTCTCTACAAAGCGTTCGTACCAGCTCAGTTGTGGTGCCCAGGCTCTCTCGCTTTCCGGTGTCATCTTCTCGTGGTTCATCATTGACAAATTCGGACGTCGGCCATTGATGCTCATTGGAATGTCGTGTTTGTCCATTTTGAACGTGATTGTTGCCGGTACGGGAACCGACACGGCGCAGAACACTGCCATGACGGTTGCTTCTGCGTTCATGGTGATGTACAATTTCTTCTACAACTCGTGTGTGGGTCCGCTGCCATATATTTTTGCTGGTGAGATCTCGTCGGTGTCGCTCAGAGCAAAGACCATGGCCATTGCCACGATCGTCAACTACTCGTTCCAGTGCATGTGGTCTGTTGTGCTGCCGTACATGTTTAATCCTGACCAGGCGAACATGGGTTCCAAGATCAACTTTATTTTCACCGGTTTTTCGGTGATGTCACTGTTTGTGTTCTACTTGTGGCTGCCAGAGACTGCCGGCCGCTCGTTCGAGGAGATTGATGAGATGTTTGAGGCCAAGGTCCCAGCTAGACATTGGAAAGAGTTCCGCACACAGAGACAGACCCAGAGCGAGAAGTCGTTTGACAAGCTCAAGGGCGCCTCTGCTCATGTTGAGGACGCCTCCGTCCATGTTGAGGATGCTAGAGAGACCATCGATGATGTGTAGGTAGGATTTATATAAAGTAACACACTTCGAAAGACCAGACTGTAGAGCGAGCACCAGCGCGCACCGGTGGTGGGAAAATAAACCACAGTCTTCACCAGGCTATTTCGATTCAAGAAAGCACAAATAGGCCAAGGATAGCTTCAAGCCAATCGCTCGGGGCTGATAGGCCTATTCCTTCCTCCTCGTATCCACGGACTTTTCACGCTGCAAACCCTACTAAATTTGCTTCCGGCCGGCGAAAATCTCAGGTCCGAGCTGCCCCGCGTGCTAATTCTCACCCGCACCGTTGCACGCGCGCACCCCCTCTCGCGACGCGCGAACTCCGCTCAGAGGCCGCGCGCGCGGGGGGAGTTTCGGGAAAATGATAAACGGGAACCCGCTCGCGCCCCGCACGGCCGTGCAAGGATGCGCTCGGGTTTTTCATACTCCGCTACCTACGAAATTTCACATGGTCTAGGCTGAGCCCGTCATTGACTAAATACCTCTTGAGAAAAACGGTATACACTAAAAGCGTCCTGCGCACGCCACCGCAGGCAGCGGCCAGGACGGAACGGAAGAAAATAACATCTATTTTTTCACCTAGTTGTTGGTGAGCTTGAGAGTGTACTTCTCTTGAATGTCCAGGACACTCTTTCCGACGTAGAGCTCGTAGTCGCCCTCCTGCAAGACCCAACTCTGGGTAACAACGTCCCAGGTACTCAGGTCACGACGGGTGAGGTCAAACACATACTCAGCAGACTGGCCAGGTTGGATCGTCTTCTTTTCGTAGCCTCTCAGAACCTTTTCTGGACCACCTGGAATACCAACATAGAGCTGAGCAACCTCGGCAGCAGTGACATTTCCAGTGTTGGAAACAGTCACCTTGACAGAGGCAATGGTATCCCAGAGAGAAACAAGACCTCCTTCAAGGATGAGGTCTCCCGGTGGCAGGTAGCTGTGGTTAGTCGAGGTGGTCTCAACCTCGAGGTCAAAGTACTCAAACGTGGTGTAGGTCAAACCGAAACCAAACTCGTATCTTGGAGTCACGTTGTTCTTGATGAAGTGCTTGTAATCGATGAAGACTCCCTCGGTGAAGTTGGACTGTGGGAAGTACAGGTCCTTGTCTCCTTCTGGGATGGTTGGGTAGAACAAGTCTCCGTAATCGCTCTCATTCTTGGCCAAGGTGTATGGAAGACGTCCCGAAGGAGACTGCTTACCGTACATGACCTCAACAAGCGAACGTCCAGAGTCCTGACCTGGCAAGTGGGCCATGATGACAGCAGTCACGTTCTCATTCTCGATCCATTGGTCAACAAGACGGATACCGGCAGCGTGGATGACAACCATGGTGTTGGCGCATTGCGAGGCAACAGACTCGACAATGTTGTCGGAGTAGTCATCTCTCAAGTATGGTCTGTCCCAAGATTCGGAAGAGAAGGCGTTGATGAAGACAACACAAACTTCGGAAGCTGGGTTGACGAATGGCTCTGGAGTAGAGAAATCCCACGACAGGAAAGTGTCGTCCTCGTAAGCCTTTCTGGAGAAAGCGTCGAATGGAGCGTCTATGTAGGATGGAGTGTTGGAACCAGAACCACCACCGGTGACCAGAGTACCGTTCAGAGCAATACCAGGTCCCTTGGCTCCCGTAGTCCAAGAAGACATCATGATGTAGCTCATGGTTTCTGGGTCTAGAAGGGTTCCGTTTTCAAACTGCAGAGCATCCAAAAATCCAAAGTTGAAAGGACTGTAGCTCTCCTCGGACTGGGTCATTCTCTGCGGAGCAATACCGTCGTATCCAAACAAAGAGATGTACTTTGGCTTCTTGAGTGGAAGTGCATTGTCCACGTTCTTCACAAGAACGTGACCCTCAACAGCACCTTGGAAAATGGTTGGCTTGGAAGCCGGGTCACGTGCGTCAACAAGTTCGTGCTCTTCAAGCAAGTCCTTTGGCATACCGTGGCCTGGGTTATCGAGTCTGGCAAGCTTGTACCACGAAGCGATGATCCGCGTGGCCATGTCGTCCAGACGGTCCTGGGTGACCGAGCCGTTGTTGACGGCTTCAAGCAAGAGTCCGTCACCCCAGAAGTCAGAGTCTGGCATCACCATGTCCAGACCGGCGTTGGCACTGGCAACACCAGTGTGTTGTGCGTACCAGTCCGAGACAACGAAACCTTGGAATCCAAGCTCCGTCTTCAAAAGCCCGTTCAGGGTCTTGGAGTTCTGACAAGCGTAAGAGTTGTTGACTCTGTTGTACGAGCCCATCACGGATCCGGCACCGGCCTTGATAGCATCGTAGAACGGCCATAGGTAAACTTCGTGCATAGTTTTGTCATCGATGTTAGAAGAGACAGACTCATTGAGAAAGTCAGGATGGTAAAGAGGAGGGTTTCTGTTGGTTTCTTGCTCATTTCCAACAAAGTGCTTGACACAGGCAATGACGCTCTTTTGCAGACCAGAAATGGTCTCGGAAGCCAAAGAACCAGTCAGATATGGGTCTGCAGCAAACCCTTCCCAGTTACGGCCACCAGTGGCCAGTCTTCCGATAGGACCCACGACAGGTCCAAGGTGGACGTTGACACCCTTCTTCTTGAACTCGGCACCCATGTGCAAGGCACGGTCGTATGCGAGCTGTTTGTTCCAGGCCGCTCCAACGTGAATACCAGAGGCATAAGAGTTCACGAGGTCGGTAGCACGGACACCATTACCGGCATCTTGGAAACACATACCAGGAAATCCAACGTCCTCGACGGCAGGGATCATACCCGAGCATCCAGCGTCGTAACTGGACAGTCCCATGGTGAGGTTGACCTTCTCCTCGTTGGTCATCTGCGAAACGAGCTCGACTGCCTTGAGGTAGGCAAACTCCCAGTCGCCGGACCCGGTCATTTCTGGCGAGGGATAAACCGGATCGGATCTGTTGTACGACCACCAGTGCTCGAGGTTGGCAAGCTCCTTCTCGGAAATGTCTGCTGAGGCAACGCTGCCCAATTGGACAACGGCTGCCGCTGCTGCAATAAGTGATAACTTCATCTTGTCTTAAGGAGTGAAGACAGCATCGTCCTCTGGTGTTAGATAGGCTGACTAGGGGTTTATATACCAACGCCAAGGGGTTTGGTGTCCTGTTTGGTACGTAATCAGTTCTGGCCGCTACAATAGAACATGAAATGCAAACTGCAGGACGTATTTTTTCCGGGGGTGATCATTCGAGATCGCGGGACAATGAAAAAGTTTGGAGACCTATTGTCCCCGATGCGCGCAGTGTCGTGGAAAGTCCGCGATGGCAGTTGTTTTTTGCACGCCGTGCAGCCAGCGCAGTCAGCAGTTTTGTCGTCCTCAGCACCAGACAATATGTTCCGTGAGCTTCCCCGACAACTCTCCGCGCAGAGTGGTGTAAAAAGGATCGGCAACTAGGTTTGGTCATACTACAGGATCGGTCGATCTGCGGAATTACGGGACATATGTTGTTCCGAACACAACCCGTGCAGTCGTTCCGTGTATTTTGAAAACCCGACGACCCATTCCAACCAGAGATGTTTGGCTTGCTCACAGCCATTTTCCCTCCCTTATCGCAAACAGTGGAGCAATAGCAGTCCCCCCGGTCGCCGCGGTCGCTGCTGTCGCCGCTGTCGTCGCTGTCGCCGCCCCTCTGCGAGGAGTTTGCGGCCCTGTTGTAAATTCCCTCTTCCCCCAGAAAAAACTTTTTCCGATTGACGCCGGGGTGCGTCAATGCGGGGAAAATCCCAAGACCAAATTTGATTTTTCTTGCTGCATTTGGACACGTCTCTCGAGGAATCCCCTGGGAGCGGCTCACGTTGTTCTTGGCTATCCGAAAAGGAAATGACGGTTTCCTGAAGAGGCGTTTTGCCACTGGTGTATAACTGCTCATATTACGTAGTTCATGCAAAGTCGGGCAAGCTATTCTCCGGTTCGCCATCTTAGAAGGGCCTTTGTGGAGGGGACAGTGCACAAACTCCCCAACTTTTACCACCAGAATGCATGAGAACAATAGTCCCTCCTTTGACCTCAGTCGCTCTGCATTCCACGGTGTCTCAAGAGTGTTGCAACAAGCAACCTAAAAGTGACTGTACAGTATATCGTGGGCATACAGCCACCCGAGGTCATCAACCATCCGCAGATGTTCCAGGCCTCCATGTTTGGGAATAAATAATTTACACACATAATCCCTTCACCAGTCCTGATTCTCCATAATTACCTCAAAATCCCTTCCGTCTTGGCAGTCAATCAATGATGTCATAGCATTCCTAACACACGAGCTCAACTGACTGGGTCCGCAGCAATAGACAATGGCTCTGGATTTGTCAGAAAGTAACTCCACCAGCAGGGAGTCAACATCAGGTCTCCCCACCATCAGGCTGATGGTGGATTTTTCGAGCTCATCGCACAAATCATTCCCCGTATAATACACCAGAACACTGACTTCTCTCTCCTCCAACGCTTCAAGCTGTTCTCTGAAACAATCCAAAAAGTCCGGGTTATTCACCATCCAAACAAGAGTGTGGTTTCCTTTCCCAACATCGCTCAGGGAAGCCAAAACCGATGCTATACCAACACCTCCAGCAATGCCGACGGTGTCAACTTCCTTTTTGTGCTCGCCAAACGGACTTCCTCCGTAAGGACCGTCAATGAGCACTCTTCGCCGACAACCCTTGACTGCCAAGTTGGCAGTAATTCCTTTCTTGCACTTGAGATAGACGACCAATCTGGAATCTTCCTCTACACATCGCATCAGCGAGAATGGGTGCGATTGCCAGGACAGATACCAGGGATCGATGAAGTGCAAGTAGACGTATGAGCCTGGACGGAAAGTCGTGAGCCTTGTATTGTCGAACTCCAGCTTGATGATGCGATCGTTGAAGTTTTCGACGTCAGCGACGTTGACAAATCCGTTAAGAGCAATTCTCAAAATCCGACAAACTCTCTCGAAAACCATGATTGCAGCTATCGAATACACCCAGCCCATCCAGCCCATTGTGCGGCAATGGTACCACATGGAAATGATGAAAATAATGGCCAAGGCCTGGTGAAGCACCAAAAAACACTCGTAGGCTAGCGACCGAAATATCTTGAATGCAAACCCTATCATCAGTCCCACAGAAACGGTGCCGACAATTCCCCAAATCCAATACCATTCCACCCAGCTTTTGTACCCTCCGTCCAATCGTGCCCAGTGAGTCCAAATGATGGAGTGGATCATTGCGAGGATGAAGAAAACAAATGCAACAACCTTGTGGTACTTGATCATCACAGAGTGTGAGAGACCAGAGAGGAATATAAACGGGTTGTTGCGCGAGCCCAAAAGGTAGATCACCGGCATCAGCGAAAAAGCCATGAGATCTACTCTGAAATTGATCATATCAAGCGTCACAAAGTACTGCGTCTTAAGGTAAGGGTTAGTTTCCAAAGGATAGTTGATGCAACACATCAAAACACTGAACACTATGAACACTAGCGATATCGTGAATTCCAGTCTTGTCATTCCCGTTTTTGGAACAGTGGGTAGTAAGATGTATTTCCGCATCACGACTCTCATTTTGAGCGGTATTGGCAGGTTTGCGAGCCCAACCAGGCCAGAAACAACGGTGACAATGACCCAGAATCCCAGTACTCCCCAGCCCAAACGCTCGCAGAGGTTAATGTAAGCATTGAAGTCACGAAAACTGCGATAATAGTAGATGAAATCACTCACGATGGGCTCAACGGGTTGTGTCACCAATTCTGTTATGTCTGTCTTATTGGCAGTTCTGAGATATGCAGTCGCATTCACCTGCCAGTTCTCAAACTCTTCGACTGTGTAGTGTAGATGGGCTTTTTGAAGACATCTCGTGGCAACATGCTTGTACGCGTGATTGATCTCCTTTGTGCTGTTCCCATAGACATGGATGCAGTTGGCAATAGAGCCCAGCCAATCGACATTGTAGCACCGGCAGCTGTATGACTTCATGGAACTACTGTGGGAACCACAGCCCCAATCCAGCGTGGCCATGTAGTACACGCATGAGGTGGCTAGCGAGGAGTCAAAAATGACGAGCGAGGTGCAAGTCTGTACAAGGAGGAATAAGATTGGAAGGTTGGGTCTCATTTGCGCTGCCAGGCAAATAGGGCTTATGGATGTTTACTGGGAACACTTCCATCATATATGGGTTTGATATCGGTGATCAAATGAGCATTTTTATTGTGATTTTCTTGGCATCGGGCATTGAACCTTCAGCAATGAGTCCAGGCGAGCACATTATGTGATATTTTGCTGCTCAAATCTTGCTTAGATGAAAATTTTATAAGAATTTGCTCAATTTTCAAGCCTCGATACACAAAAAAAAATAACGGTGAGCCGCAAAACATGCTTTGCGCAAAAAAAAAATTGCATCAGGTGGCTGAGATCGCGCCGAGGACCCTTAGATCTGGAACAGATCTCTCGTCCTGAAATGATCGAAGGACGTTTCTTCCGTGCCAAAGTTCTTGTAGACCTGTAATCGTATTTGTTCCTCGGAAATTTCTTTAAATCTTCCACTGCTCAGCTATCACAGCTATCTTGAATCAGTCGCCCAATTTATCTTTTGTTCATTTTTAAACTTCCGGCTGTGCGTTTATTATAGACGCCAAATTGATCCTGATTTGATTGTGATTCTTGCGCAAAGAAGAATGGAGATTGTTGTGTTATTCAAACAAGCGCTATTAAGATTACTTGTTCACATTGGCTTCTCAGCTTCTTTCTTTAAAGATCTCAAATATGAAGTTCTCGTGCACTCTTCTTCTCTCACTCGCCAGCATTGCGACCGCCTCTTATCTTCCTTCAGAGCCATGGCAGGATCTGGCTCCTACCGGAACACTGGATTGCGGAACTGATATGGACGGAAAAACGTTTGGAATTGTGGTTGAGACCGCCACTGCGCACTATCAAAAGCGTGAGGATATCGCACAGGCGCAATTCCGGACCAGTCCTTGGATGACGATGATGAACCTGGTGACCCAAATTTCCGACGGACAGATCCAAGATACCAACACATTACAGCCATGCGAAATAGACTACATTGCGTGTCCGGAGCTGGAAAACACTCTCAGCATGTCTCTTATTGCCGACGTTCTGTACGATAAGGAGGGCAGAATCGGATCCATTGTGTCCAACCACCAGTTCCAGTTTGACGGCCCTGTTCCCCAAGCGGGAACCATCTATGCTGCAGGATGGGCTGTAACCAAAGAGGGCTACTTGGCCCTGGGCGACCAGACTACTTTTTGGGAGTGCTTTTCGGGCGATTTCTATAATCTGTACGACGAAAAGATTGCCGATTACTGCATTCCGATCGAGCTCAAGGTTGTCGAGTTCCAATGCTAGTCGATCCATCCTGCCGGAACATGTCACGAAACATTGCAGAGCAGCAGTGGAACCACGCTATCTCCATGACGTACGATTTTTCAAAAACACATAATATTTTTAGATGAAAAAGATTAGATTTGGGTCACGTGAGAAGTGTGGAGTTATCTTCTCTTGATTTACCGCGACCCCGCTTTCTCAAAGTCGAAAACCACTTATGTTATTTTTATAATGCTACGCACACAGGGGAGCCGCAGAACTAGCACACTGCTCCGGTGTTGAAGAAGTTGACTGACTTCTTAGCGAAGTCGCGCTTCTCACTCTCCGAGTGGGCCGAGACCTCTGCACCAAACTTCTCGGCGACCTTGATGAAGTTGACAGACTTGTAGCACGGAGTGAATCTGAACGGGTCGAGACTGTCGATCGGCATGTCGTAGCTGTTGTTCAGCACCTTGATCAGTGCGTGGTTGATGTCCTCGCTTTGGGTGGCGTAATTCTCATCGTAGTCCTTCAGAGCGCCCTGCAGAAGCTGCTGCTCCTGGAACTCTGCATACTCATCTGGAAGCGACAGGATCAGCTTTCCCTTTGGCATGATGGCGTAGCCTCTAAGGGTGAGGTACTCCACGAGCTGCTCATGGATCAGGTTCTGCAGAATTGGCTTTGACGCCTTCACGCGCAGAATTGGCACATCCTTGCTCTTCTCAACCAGCTCGACCAGCTGCTGCTTGGTAATTGCGTCTGGTATGCTGATGTTTCTTAGGGAAAGAAACAAGCTTAGCTTTTCTGGCGACCACAGGGACAAAAACGAGAACTCAGACATTGTTTTTTCTCGCTCGTTGCGAGGCACAAATTCCAGTACCGTAGCGAATTTGCAGCGGCGTGTTCAATATTTATAGAATGTCTCGCGGTATTAATATCCCGGAAGTTTTTCTAAAGATTTTGCGGGGATGGGTATAAGAGAAGAAGAATCTGCTGTTGAATAGTATGCTCAGGTACCGAGTTCTCCACATTTAAAAGCTTCCACCATGTCTGTCGAAACATTTGCCAAGTCGGTTTACGAGGCCACTCCCAACAAGGGACCGTGGGACGATTACAAGTTCTCCCCGGCATCCAGAACCGTGTACCCTACTTCCATCTACTCAACCGAGGGAGTTGTCCAGAATGCCGAGAATCTAATTGGAAACAACGACAACATTGCATACCTCAAAGGCGAAGGATCTGCTGTTGTTCTTGATTTCGGCTTCAACACATGTGGTTTCTACGCCATTGAGTTCGGCGCCGATTCCGCTGAGGATCAGTCCGTTCACCTCAGTTTCTCCGAGTCGTGCCAGTTCATCGATAAGGACATGGCCGACCGCAGTATGGACTTTCTCATTGAGGATGGAACCCTCGAAGTTCCAGTCAGCGAGGGACTCTACGTCTGTCCATTTGCCAAACAGAGAGGTGCGTTCAAGTACATGATCATCTCCACCAGAAAGCCAGGAAAGGTGAGCATCAAAAAGGTCTACACCACCATGAACAACCAGCCTAGTCTGGGCGAAAACTTGAGAGATTACAACGGTTATTTTTACTCGAACGATGACTTTGCCAACACCATCTGGTACGCCGGTGCCTACACTGTGCAACTGTCTGTGATTCCAACTGACACCGGTAGAAGAGTGGACATTGTGTCGCCAGCCAAGGACTACTGGGCCAATGACGTGAACTGCGGACCGGGCCAGGAGGTGCTTGTCGACGGTGCCAGAAGAGACAGAACCATTTGGTCTGGAGACCGTGGTATTTCCCAGTTGACCGAGTTCATCACGTTCAACGGTGAGTGCAGCATCAACTCCACAGACTTTATCTGGAGTCTTCAGAAGAAGGACGGCCGTCTTCCGTACGCGTGCGAGCCGATTCTCTCCTACGGCTCCGACACCTACCATCTGTGGTCGATCAAGTGTGTGTACTCGACCGTCAAGCTCAACAGTCCTCCGGAAGGCTGGCTCGCCGACATCTGGCCAAAGGTGGTGAAGGCCATCGACCTCATCTGGGAACAGGTTGACGAGACAGGAACGCTCAAGATCATTGGCTCGCTTGACTGGGGCCGTGATCCGCTCAAGGGCCACTCCACCGCATGCAACTGTCTGTTGTACATTGCTCTGAAGGACTGTGCGTATCTGGCTGGACTTCTCGGTGAGACTGAGTACGTCAAGGACTACGAAGCCAGAGCCGAGAAGCTGAAGGAAGATATCAACAGGCTGCTTTGGGACGAGAAAGCTGGTCTTTACCTCGACACCGATGAGGACACCATTCACTCGCAGGACGCCAACGTTCTGGCGATCTGGTATGGCGTTGCCAGCGAGGACAAATATGAAAGCATTTCCAAAAACCTCACCACCAGATGGAAACCGTTTGGAGCACAGGCTCCAGAGATGCAGAACTCCGTGACTCCGTTTGGTTCTTCTTTGGAGCTGTTCTCTCACACCATGACCGGCCATGCTGAGCGCTCGTACAAGCTCTTCAGAACCATGTGGGGATGGATGTGGAACGCTCCATACAGTGTCAGATCGTCCCTGATCGAGGGTTACGGAAATGACGGTTCGTGCAAGTATCCGTTTGTTGGCTACGACCCAGCTTACATCTCGCACTGCCATCCTTGGGCTAGTGGACCTACTGTGTGGATGTCGAACCAAATTGTTGGTCTCGATTTTGTCGACAAGGACCACAAGGAGTGGAAACTGATTCCAGAAGGTGTCTTTGTGGAAGGCGCCTTTGAGTTTGCACAGACCGGATTCACTTCCAAATCCGCTGGTTTCATCAGTGCCGGATGGAAGAAACACTCGGACTCTCTGTTCCAGCTCGTCATCAGCGCTCCAGAGGGAACTACCGGTACTCTTGGAATTCCTTTCAAAGGAACTATCAAAAAGGCAACGCTTGACGACAAGGTCGTCACACTGGAGAAGCTGACTGCTAACAAGAGACACTATTTACTGGAAGGAATCGCCAGCGGCGAGCACGCAATTCTGGTGGAGTACGAATAGTTCACATAAAAGAGCCAGACTTTGGCAAAAAATTACGAAAACATCTATTGAGTTGACTTGCAATGTAGTGTAATTTGCGTTGAAGAATGCTCTGGCTCAATGATTGGCATTGGGCCACCGGTTCTAGGTTCTCGGCTGTCGGCTCTCGACGGTGTAATGGACGAGAACATTCTCCCGAACATCGCAAAACCTCCCCCCGATTATCTTCTCGGCTCCGGTTCTCGGCGGTGAACTGGTGTTTCGGGCCTCGGCGTACCAACCTAATGAGTTCCGAGTTATTTAGGATTCGCTTAGCTCATCTGGAAGAGAGGAGGGTAATTAGTCCAAGAGAAGTTCTCAAATTGCAGATCCCAAGGTTTTCAAAGCTCCAGGAAGATTTTTTCGAGCTACGAATTCGAAATGAAGCCAGACACTTTACAGGCCAATCAAAGGTATGAAGAACTTTGAACCACACGGCTTTCATGATTGGCAAACGCGGTGGTACAATCACCCCCAAAAATGAAGTCGCAGTCGATTATATCTTGTTTTGTTGTAGCCAGCCAAGTGTGGTTTCCCACTCGGGATTTTCCAATAGGCTTACAAGTTCATGCCTCTCCTGTGCACCCAGCTCCGGAAAATCAAATAGATATGATGACGGGAAAAGATTGTCTGGGGAAACATTCGAACTAGTACTCGCAAAACCTGCATCACCATATGTGCGATCGGCAAGCACCCGTTCCGGGAGTTCGCCCGTAAGTAAGTGGTGCTTAATCTCTGGAAGAGTAAGCTTTTTAAACAGGATTTTTTTATCTGAGAATGACAAAATGCACCCAATGAGGTCTTTGATCATGGCAAGACCTCGGGTATACCCATGGTAAGGTGTTTTAAGAGCATCCAAGCGTGCAATGCCTTGAAGGACGAGCAGTAAACGTTCGTCGCCTTTTTGTAGGTTGACATTGATTAGGATGTCCACAACCAGAAATGTAGATGCTGCCACAAAGTTGTGTGGAAAAAGCCAAAAGTTGTAAAAAGATTCCGGAAGGTTTGATTCCAGGAACAGTTTCAAGATCTTTGTTGAGTGATCAACGCACACTTTCCGGTGCGATTTCATCCACTCGTTTTTCGGGACCCAAGAGGCAAGCTTCTTGCTGATTAGAGTGATGTGATCGCACATGTGATTGATAATCAGAGTCCTTTGGAGCCAGTACGGGTCACTTGGTTCCCGATATTGATCATTTCTCGTGAATATCTCTTCCAAGTCAACAAGAAGCTGGCAGAGCTCTATGCCGGCTTGGATCAGAACATCCTTTGGACTTCCAGTTGCGAGACTAGTGGCAAGCTTTCTGATCTTTGTGGCCTTGATGATGTAAAGCTGGTAAGAGGCCTCACCAAAGCATTCTAGCGGCAATTCCTGCAGCTTTGATGGGTCTGACGGCAGCAAAAAGCTCTCATAATGCCCAGGGAGGTCTGTAGTGAAACTGCCTATTGAAATAGAGGAAACTCTCCCGTACTCTTCAAAAGCATCGACAGCAACCAAATTCCACCACAGTCTCTTTCCAAGCTCGAAATCCGAGAGTGCCATTTCTTTGCTCTTGAAGAACTTCTCCTTTGTTAGTTCGTCAAGTCCCATTCTGCGTGCGGCCTGAACCATGAATTCAAGCAGAGAGTGAAACAGTCGGATGTTTCCAAAGATGTGAAAACACATGTTCATGACTCCGAATGTCTGCAGTGTCTCCAGAGTCGGGTTCTCGAGGTAGTCAGTTCGTTGAAAACACTCCAAGCTGGCAATAAAGCACAAATGACCACAGCGTGTTCGAGACTCTGACGAGAACCCGCATCTCTCAAGTAGATCGTTTGGGGCTAAAAAGAAACCGCCAGACAAGAGAGAGTACAGCAGCGAAAGCCACGTTAGCCGTTGCTGAATCAACCCTTGGAACTTGCTGTTTTCAGGATAGTTCTCCTCGAGCATGTTGATATGGCCATTCTGTTCCCAAAAATAACTAAGCTCGCTCAAAAAGAACTCAGGAATAACGGCGCCGTGAAACGAGTTGAGGTATCTGAGATTGAACTCGACAATTGCAAAACAAGCCTCTCGAGAGATGCTTCTCAGCTGCTCGTAGACATCGTGTTTCTGAGATTTCCATACCGTTGAATGAAACGAATAAGATTGTTTCTTCAAACTGTCGACTTTTGACGTGCTCCATTGGTCCAAACGCTGTAAGCTGTGGGTGAGTGAAGACGCTCTCCCAAAGCTATAGATTGCTCCACCTCGGCTTCCGACATCAAAATCGCGCATTGATAGACCTCTTGAGACGTACTGTATTTCTGAGTCATATTTTTCCACATCCGTTGCTGTTTGCTGTCTAGAATCCGCGATCTCCAGTTGGTCCTTGTGACCACTCTTTTTCCGCGTATTTTCTGGCCTTTGACTCTGTGCTGGTTCTCTCAATTGATCTATCTCTGCTTGCAGATCGGCAAGCTCCTTTTTCAACATCAAATTCTCTGCTTCCAGACCTTTGACATCACGACAGTTGAGTAGAATGTTGCGCACGATCACAGCTTCTCTGGCGCACGAGTCCGACAAACCGCTTGCGACACATCTTGAGCATGGAATCTTTTTGTCGCATTTAACTTTCCTTCTCGAACAGATCTCACAAGCTTTAGGTGCTCTTTTGGATAATCTGATATTGATGTTACGCAAGTTCTCTCTTTGATCTTCGTTCGGATCCATACTGCCATGCTACTCGACAAATGTTAATGCGATGAGGCTACCTCTTGAAAAACTGAAACTTATCAGCAGCTGCACATCGCACATAACCATATGTAGATCACACTCCGAATAAAAATTCAAGAACTCACCAATTTCTATAATCGGAAAAACGATTCATAACTCCCACATCCATACCCACGATGTTGTCAACATTCGTAATCACTTGCCAAATGTCTGGGATATGTGGTTATCACAATGGATATCAATTGCAGACACATCATTCTTGAAAAAGATTGCTCAAAAACTCCCCAGCAAGAACCGTGATTGGACTGATGTTCGGCGTGAAGACAATCTCGTCATGAAATCCCTCTGGCTGTTGGTAAATTACAGCCCGCCGTTCTAACTGTGCTATTCTGATGAACGAGCGAATGTCGTCTTTCATTACCTCATACTCGCCATATGCAATGAAGACCTTCGAATCTGAGAACACCGCCAACCAGTCAGTCTCATCGTCTCTATAAGGGTTGAGAATTTTGGAGTCTGAAAGATGCTTTGGAATCGATAACTCGGTCATTTGTAACAACGTCTTCGCGATTACAAGGTCCCTTCCGTGATTGCCACCGTAAGAACCGAAGTTTTGTTGAGGTTGAACATTCACCCAGGGGGATATTAGGAGTAGAGCAACCGGACTTTGGTCTACTCTGGCCACGTTCGGTAAGGGGAACTTCACATGCCTTGCAAGCATGATGCACAGATGCGCTCCTGCGGAGTCTCCTACTAAAACAACGTTATTTGAGCTTTTGCACAGCCGATTGTATACCAGAATCAGTTCTTCCAGTTGTCGAGGGTGCTGGTTGTCTAAGGAGATCGTGTAGTCCAGTATCAAAATGGATAAACGCGGGTTCTTGACTTGGTTATAAAGAACACGCATTAGGTTGGGCATATGCGGTAGCATTCCAAAGCAGTAGCCTCCACCATGGCTGTAAAGCAGAACGGGGTCATCTTCATGGCGGTTCTCTGCTTGAGCTATCCACCGACATGATCCAGATCTCAGCCCTTTCACTTCAAACGAGTCATTGAAGCCAGGAAATTCTTGACTGAAATGCTTTATTACCGCCATATTAAATCCTAGTCCCAAGTCGGGACAAACGCTCGAAAGAAAACGAATGGAAAACAATTCTAAAAGAAATGTCGAGATTGTGCCAATAATCAGTCGGAGTTGTCTTATTTGCTCCCATGTGATCCAGCTTGGCTGTGTGGATAAGGCTGGGTCTAGGCAGAAGTAGGCATTGTTGTGAGTCATGATGATCCCGATTCAAAGCTCCATGACCTGAGTGAGGTTCCGCAATTTGAAAAAACCACAATCAGCTGCTATAGTCTAAGAGCAATATTGCTAAGACCTCAGATGGTGATGCAGTACTCTCTGATTGCAGAAGAGCGTTCCCTTTCATATGATCCCTTTTTTTCCTTTGTCAAAAATAATTCAGATAAGACACAATTGGTTGTTGCACTACAATCGCGGGGTTGACCAAATGCCCTCGCGAATGCCGGTACCGGTCCGGTACCGGCGCCGATAAGAAGAATTAGTCGCTTCAACTACGAATTGGCTTCATAAATGAACAGCCACAGGATGCAACCCAATGAGCAACCCTCAAAGTCTCTTCTATTGAAACTTTAACTTTCTTACAATGGCAACTTACGCACAAGAAACTTATAACGTTGAGGATTACCAATCCTTCAGACCAACCTATCCTACTGAGTTCTTTGATGACATCTTGAAATTCCACAGCGGTAAAAGAAAGAAACTGGTTGATTTGGGATGTGGAACGGGTCAAGTCACTTTCCCGATGGCACCGTTCTTCCAGAAGACAATGGGCATAGATCCGAGCGATATCATGATTGAAAAATGCAAGTCTACTGCGGCAAATAGACTCGAACTCGAGTTCAGAATTGCCAAGGCGGAAGATCTATCAATCATTGAGAGCGGTAGCGTGGATCTACTCACTGCCGCAGAGTGTGTTCATTGGTTTGACCCAGTCAAGTTCATTTCAGAAGTCACCAGAGTGTTAGCACCAGGCGGCACACTTGCATACTGGCTGTATGTGGAACCCATCTTCCAGAATCCTCGCCTTAATGAAGTATACCAGAAATATGTCTACACTTCATCGGAGTTTATGGGTCCTCTTTGGGATGAGGGGAAGTCGAGGTATAGGGATTGGCTGAAAGAATGTAACGAACTGGTGCTTCATTCTCCCGAGTTCGAAAATGTGAAGCTTGTCAAGTTGGATCAATGTAGCATGGATTTGAAAGAAAGAGAAGAGAGCTTGAGTTCAGGCAAACTCGAAGGAGAAAAAATTCTCGTCATTAAGAAACGGCTGACCCTGACTCAGTTGATGGAGTTCATGGGAACTTACAGTGCTTTGCATCGCTGGTACGCGGCGAATCCAACTAAGAAAGACACAGAAAATGATTTGAGCCACTTGATGGAAGAAGAGTTGAGAAGCTGTGGATGGGACGACAATGCTGTGATTGACGTTGTTTGGGATACAATGTACTGTTTTGCAAGACGAGTGGGTAGTTGAATTGATAGTTGTTAAGTCACTTATACTCAACTAATAGATTCGTCAAAGCAAATTCAGCTGATAAAATCCTTGGGGATTGAGAAAAATTGTGCCTACAATTCGTCGCCTGAAATCCTTCGGAAGTTTTCTTTGTATCTTGCACTCATCCACCGACCAAGCTGGAATTTAGTGGGACATGTAGACAGCATCTGAAAAGCAACCTCTAACAAGTGTAGTGGAGTTTGTTCTTGAGCAACTGTGACTACAGTCACATAATCAAGAAGAGATGTGGGGCACGAAACTGCACGGAATTTGTGGGGTTCTTGAGCCCCGCATTAATGAATTCTATATAAAGAACTCTTAGGGTTTTCTTCTACTAGAATAATAATTGAAAGACAGACAATAAAGAGGGAAGAATTTGACGACTACATTTCAAAATTCAATGCACAAGATGACACTGCCTTTGACAAATATTTGGCGGATTACATGAGCATGCACAATGGCAATCTGCGTTATACTGGCGTGCAAGGGATGAAAGACCATTACAGTAAAATCTGGAAGTTGATGAAAGAATCTTCGAAAGTTAATAGCTTTATCAGCGATCAGACAGCTGCCGCAGTGGATATGGAAACTCATTTTGAGGTCATGCAGGACTCCGATGGGAGCCCTTTTGGTAGAATCAAAAAAGGAAAATGCTTCGATTTTGAGGGAATCATAATGTACTCCATAAATGATCAGGAGAAGTTCCAGACAATTAAAGTTGCTTACTTAGACTTCAAGCGCACAGACGTGAACGGCAAAGTCACCTCGTTGGGAATAGTTCATTAACAGGACTGGCTTGTAATTTCTAGTCTAGTGCCTGGATACTGTAACGGGATTTGCCTGTTCAGCTATTGGTGTTTGCAAATACCGTCTGCCTTCTTCTGATCACATCAACTTTGCTGTTATAAGTCTCCAGACGGTGCCTCTCAGAGCGGCAACCCTGGACGACACTGCCAGGTTGTAAGAAAAACTATTCTTCAAGCAAGATTATATTCTTAGCAAATAAAGACTTCATGATTCATATAAACGGGTTCAAATCAGCTAGCCAGATCTCGTAGACCTACTCGACAAATGGGCCAAACTGGTAATCCCGGTCCAGGTCCCCAGCCACTCCTAAATAGTTTTTCAGGTTTGCTTTCATAACTTCGGCAGTATCTGCTACAGGAAGTCCGTAACCGACTAGGTATGCAACGCATTGCTCTCTTGTCAACCGGTCGATATCGTAAACGGTCAGAATTTCAGGCAGAGCCGGAGTTGGGATAGCGCCATTCTCAAATGGAATGATTTCAATGGGACGTCCTCTCTCACTACTTCTCCTGTTCTCATAGCGAATCATCTGTACACTGAGACGGTTGACATGTAGTCTGTGCTGCTCCTGAGATGTTGCAAACTCCCTCCGATATGCCTGCCCAAAACGTTCTTGTTCTCGCCGAATGGCTTGAACACCCGTCTGCAAATTGTCCAGCCTGGCAGTGTGATTGTTAAGTATGGCAGTGTGATTGTTGAGAGTGGCAGTGTGATTGTTAAGTGTGGCAGTGTGATCGTTAAGTGTGCCAGTATGATTGTTGAGTGTGCCAGTGTGATCGTTAAGTGTGCCAGTATGATTGTTGAGTGTGCCAGTGTGATTGTTAAGTGTGGTAATCACCTCAAATACACCATGCTGCCGCTTCGCGGCAGCGTGGTTTGTTAGTAAATTCGCGCATAGTTAACGACCATCTTGGGGGTAAAAAAAAAGTTTGTACCAAGATGGTTCTGACCAACTTAGGGGTAATTTCGTTTACGCAGAAAGAGTAAAATTCAGTATAGGTTGTTGGGAAATCTTGGTACAAATTATATTTTCTCGCCCATAGTTAAGGACCATCTTGGGGGTAAAAAAATAATTTGTCTCAAGATGGTCAAAACCATATTGGGAGTAGTTTTTTAGTATGGGGAATCTTGGTACAAATTATTTTGTCCCAAAATGGTACTGTCAATCTTGGGGGTGGTTGATTCTTGGTACAAAAAATTTTTTCCTCCCCTAGTTAAGGACCATCTTGGGGGTAATTATTTACTATGGGGAATCTTGGGACAATTTTTTTCTCTCGCCCATAGTAAAGGACCATGTTAGGGGTAGAAAGAAATCTTGTCCTAAAATGGTACTGTCAATTTTGGGGGTGGTTGATGATGCTGTGAACTGGCTCAAAAGCATCGGTGGTGCTCTGCCATTGCTGTGGTACCCCTAAGTCTTTGTTTATCTCAGCCAATGTACTTTACTTTTTATATAGATCTTGCAAAGAATAAAATGTGCAGAAGTTTGATTATCGTGTGAGGTATTTCTGGAGAAGATCAGTTATTTGTCTACGTTAGACCCCTGAAAAGCGGTAGTCTGCTTTCATTGGCCTCTGGCTCATCCCTGAGCCTCTTTTTGGTGGTCCTTTTCTCAGTAAATCCCCCTAGAGAGGGTCTTTCTCCTGGTGGCACCACAAGTTTGTTGTCGCGCTGGGTGTTATCAGGTCTGGACTGGAGCCCTGCGGAGAACCGTCTGTTGTATGAGATATTTTTAAATTTGTTAGAGACACGCAAAAACACCGGCATCCATATTTGTGAGGTGCGCGCAATCCTTTTTGGGTGTGCGCGCATATCTGTGCATGCGTACTTTTTTGAGCGTGTCGGAAACACGCTTCAGCGCGTCGGATACCCAAGTCAACGCGTGCCTGTTGATGGTAACGGGCGCCAGTTTTTTCGAAATTGTGGGAGACACGCCCAAACGTCTTTCTTGAGCCGCAACCTTCCGAAAAGAGCTCCGATAACAGATCTGAGATCTGAGCCGCGCGGGGAATTATGCCGGCCCAAAAAAGGCAATGCAGAACAAACACGCTCTTACCGTGTTTCCAACATTCCGTAAAGCCCTCATGGGCATTATATAATTCCCTGCGCGTAGCTGTGGTTGTTTATGTTTTTTCCTCACCACCAAAACCATGTCGACTCAAAAGTACTACTCCTACGTGGACGGATTCATCGTTCGTAAGGGCGGCCAAGTTGTCCATCCAGATTCAACCAAGCTTGAGACCGGTCTATCTTCAAGGCGGTATGCTGAGTATTTGGACAATGGTCTGGAGAACCTCGACAGGTACTTTGCTGCTCGAGGGGGCGTATTTATGCTTCCTGGCGATCGCGAAATTTTTCGCCGT